>JAVIWB010002221.1:0-301256 GCA_031893035.1 Dermolepida albohirtum | reverse complement strand
ATTGGTTTCTTTTTTTCGGAAAATATCAATTTCTATTTTAAGATTATTCCTAATAACTAGAGTGTCCAAAAAAAACGGCAACGTGTCATTGTTTTCTTTTTCTACTGTAAATTTAATTGCTTGACGAAATCGTCTAAGATAATGTCACGTTACATCTATGTGTGTAATTTTTCATGTGCCTAGAGCAATTTATGGTCTACGTATTCGGCCCACTGATCGCATAATTCTCTATACCATCTTAGTTCAAAGCATACAAAATTCAATTTGCTCAAGAATCGAAATCGTCCGACCTTTCGAATCAAGATCGTTTCAGTCTTTAGATTCTTGGAAATCTTGAAGAAGATCCACTGTTTTCGACCAAAATTTTATTCAGCGATGAGGTCCATTTCGTGCTTAATAGCGACGTTAATAAGCACGATTTCCGAATGTTGAGTGAATAAAAATCCGAAGAGGTTCAAGAGCTGCCATTACATCCAGACAAAATCACGATTTAGTGTGGTTTATGGGCAAGTGGAATCATCGGTTCATATTTCTGCAAAAATAAAGACAGCCGCAACTTAACTGTGAATGGCACCCGATGATAACGAACTATTTTCTGCCTGAAATTGAAGCCCGTAATCTCGACGATATTTGTTTCCAACAAGATATTGCTACTTGCCACACAGTCCGTGAAAGCATGGCTTTATTGCGAGAACTATTTGGTGAGCATTTAACTTCATGTAATGGACCTGTGCAATGGCCGTTTAGACCATGTGATATCACACCTTTAGATTTTTTCCTTTGGGGCTACGTAAAGTTCAAAGTCTACATGGATAACTGACACGATTGAGCAACTGGAAGCCAGCATTAATCGTATTATTCACCAAATGCCACTTGAAATGTTCGAATGCGTCATCGAAAATTGGAACTTCAGAATGGACCGTGTTAGGCGTAGTTTCGGCCAACATTTGAAGGAAATAATTTTTAAAAAATGAATGTCAAGAATGGTTCTTTTGTGTGATAGTATTATTTTATCTCCGATAAAATTGAAATTTATATTTGTGCCTTCAAATAAATCACCCGCTAATTACTATTATTATGGAATATAAATATGAATTCAGCATTTCGAATACGTAAATGTACCTACAAATTTAACTAAAGCCATCTATCAATAAAATCCACAATTATTTATTTGGCAATCCAACAGTAACTTAAGTAAAATCACTCAGGTCTCATAACTACACCTAATTGATGACAAAGAATATAAAATTCGAGAGAATGAATTACCGATTGCTACAGCCCAGATTGGTATCTATTCTCTCACAATAGATTCAAACGTGGTGAATATCTCCGAAAAAAATGGCAATTATATTCCTCGGAAATTTCCATTTTAACAGTTAAATTAAAGTACACAACACAACAACTGCGAAATCTATGCTCATACGATTTCACATATAGAGCGCTTGTTCGCTTTTCCCACCCATCTAATCACCAAACCCAAATTACCTCATCATCCGTTCACACACAGATACACACAAAAGGGGAGCGAACGCCAGCGTATTTATTCACATCTCCATAGCGCGGACGGCTTTTGAAAGCTCCACTTTATGCGGGCGCAGAAAGAGAGCTACCCAAAACACAACCGGCAGCAATCAATCAGACTTAAATGGTTTTTCATATACCGCCGCTGCGCTTATCTGTCGATGTAGATGAGCGGTAGAAACGGCAAGTCTAGCAGTCTAAGGGATGAGTTCTAACGTGCTTCGAAGTCGATAAGCAGTGTCTGTGTCGACAGTTTAAAAGCTTCTGTCGTAATGTGGAGACCTGAAGTAGCTTACGAGAAAGTTCGTATGTTTTTTTGAGAATTGTGTTTCACAATATCAAATGTATTTTGACGCTTTTAACGGTACATTTACCGTAATATATGGTTTATCGCAGGCGACGATTGATTAGAACGGTTCTTTTCTCTTGCTTTATATTCTGCTTTCGGAAATCTAAGATTTCTTGCCACATTTTGTAACTTACAGTGTCTGATTTCATGAATATGATATGACAAATTTTTAGATTCTTTACGAGGGTAGTTTGACAAGTAGTGAGAATGCAAAAGAAAAATGAATTTTTTAAATACAAAATAATTTTTATTTTTCAATATATTCTTCTAAAAGAGTAATACGTTTATTCCAATGGTACTCCAATGCCCTTATGCCATCTCTAAAATGCGATTCCGGAAGGCTTGCAAAATACTCATTTACGAAGATGATAAGCTTGTCGTTAGACGAAAATTTCTTTCCACCTAGTGCCGTTTTCAATTTTGGAAAAAGGTGGAAGTCGGAAAGGCCTAAATTCGGCGAAAAGGCACATGCGGTACTAATTGGAAATGCAACTCGTGGATTTTGGTCATCGCAACTGTGCTGGTATGCGAGGAAGCGTTGTCTTGGTGAAACGGAATCTTTTTCTTTGCCATTCCTGGCCATTTAGCACGAATCTCAACATTTAGTTTTTGTAGAAGTTCTGCATAATATGTTATTGTACGTTTATTGTGGCACCTTTTTGAAGGTAATCAATGAGCAAAATGCCCTTCGAATCTCAAGAAATTAATGCCATCACCTTGTTTGCCGATAAAGTGGTTTTCGCTTTCTTTGAAGGTGCAGAACCACGTTCTAACCATTGTTTCGACTGTTGTTTAGTTTCGGGTGTACTGTAGTGTATCCAAGTTTCATCGCAAGTAACAAATCGCCTACAAAAATCAACCGGATTCCGCTTATAAAGGTCCAAACACTCATTGGAAATGCGCAAACCAGTGAACTTTTGATCAGTCGTAAGCAATCGCGGCACCCATCTTGCCGAAAGCTTGGAAAGGCCCAATTCTTTCGTTAAAATGTGGTGTACGCGTTCTGTTGAAATATTTACCATGTCTGCTATCTCTCTCACTTTGAGTCGTCGATCTTGCGTAATAATATTATAGATTTTTATAATCATTTCCTTAGAAGTCACGATTTTGGGTGCTCCAGAGCGCGCTTCATCAACACAGCTTGTTCTACCACGTTTAAATTCATTTACCCATTTACTTATTGTGGCGGATGATGGAGTAGATTCACCTAATGTTTCCCGTAACTCATCTTTTACTTCGGTAGCTGTCATACCCTTAATTACGAAGTATTTAATCACCGCACGATACCCTGCTTTTTCCATTTTAACAAAACGACGTTTCAATCAGCTGTCAAACATAAACTAATCAACCGATTTATCTAAATATCGGAATGTAAACATATAAATAGGCAACCTAAATTACAGTGCATTTGTTTTGCCAATTAGAGCGCTACCTATGTGTCATTCTCACTACTTGTCAAACTATCCTCGTATTCGTAATATCTCGGATTGAAAGAGACGGACAAACAGAATTAAATATCATCGAAATTAGAGAAACCGCAATTAACACTTCGTCAATGATAATCCGAGCTAACCAAGGAAACCATAAATAGTTTAATGATAATTAGAAGCATATTACGAGAACATATCATTTATCGAAGTACAATTATTAAACAGTTGCTGTTCGACAAACATCGATAGGGGCGCGTGATCTGGGCACAAGAAAGAGACTGCTCCGACGTTGCGTTTACGGATGAATCATTTTTCTAGGCCTGTTTACCGTGGTGAACGGACAAATAAAATACTATACAGTGCACTGTAAAACACCCTTTAAAGTTTCAAGTCTGCGGTTGTTTTAACGTACTAGATTTCGGAACTTTCGGGGTATTTATCGGTATTTTAAACGCGAAATGAATTGTAAAATTGTACTAAAAAGATAGATAAAGATGTGGTTTAAATACAACAATATAGAATCTACAAGAAAAAACGATCCAAAACGTCGCGAAGAATTGTGTAGGGAATGGAAGGCTGCAAGTGATATTGCATCAATGGATTGGCCTTCGAAATCTTCAAGCGCCAACCCAATTGAATATGTTTGAGGTCTTACGAAGCAGAAACTTCGCAACGTGTATATAAAATATTCCAATCACACAATATAAAGAAGATATGGCCCTCAGTTTCTTCATAATACGGAAAATTTGGTCACAAGTAAGAATATCGTTCTTAAAATTAATGAAGACTGGACGCCATTTCAAATAATAACGTGTTATACAAGATCTTCTTTGTAACAATATAGCTGATTTTGTTTTAGCTTTTTTAATAGAAATATTAGCATACGTTTCTTAATATACGGAATGTACATCTTCCCGTTTTTTTACGGTACATTTGAAATAATTCACAGCTCGTTTAAATTGCGTAAGTATCATATTCTCAATTTCGGTTCGCATTTAAACCAGCCGCGATTAATCGTCTACGAATCTTAGATGTCTCCATATCCACACTCAATACTACACGATGTAAATCTGTTAAGGCAGATGATCTGTTTTTCAAATTTATTTGTTCCAATAGACGATCGTTTTTCTTGCTTATATACCAGGTGTACCGGAAAGTCATTGCCGGTTTTTCTAACAGATATCGCTAGGCTTAAGTATGCAATATTATGATTTGACGCATATGTCATTTTATTCTACTGACATCAAGCTTCAAAGCCATACATGTTATATTTCGCGAAAGTAAAATCGTCATAGATTTATACCTCTTGAGAATTTCGAGTTTCGTGCCTGAAAAAGTGCATTTGCGGAACGCAATACTTTTCTTATTTAATCAAATGAAAAAAGCCGCTGAAAGTCATGGTTTGCTGGTAGAAATTTACGATGAGCATTCTCTATGCATAAAAACATGTGAGACGTAGTTTCGACAATTCAAAAGTGGTAATTTCGATGCGCAAGACAAGCCCGAAAAAGTATGAACATGCGAAACTATAGAAATTGTAGATGAAGACCCAACTCGAACTAAAAAACAATTGGCAGAAGCGTTAAATGTGGCTTAAGAAACGATTAGCGACCGATTACGAGCAATGAGAAAAATTCAAACGATGGGAAAATGGGAAACATCAATTGAATGACAGGCAAATGAAAAATCGAAAAATCGTCTGTGAAATGCTGCTTCAAAGGTATGATCGGAAGTCGCTCCTGCATCGAATTCGAAAACTAATTCGATATTGTCCCTTAGTCCCTGTAACGTTGTTGGCTTGTTGGCATAAACCAACGACTTACCGTAACTCCATAAAAGAAATCCATGAGCGAGGTGGCCACTCGATTACACGGTTACTTTCCCTTTAATAAACCAATTGTTTGACCAGCTGTGTGGCATATTGCACCATCTTGTTGGAACCACATATCACTGATGTCAAATCCATCCATTTCTAGCAAAAAATAGTCTTCCAACATGGTACGATAACGAACTCCATTAACCATAATTTTCATCGACGAAAAAATATGATCCAATCACACCTACGGCATGAAGTACACACCATACTTTTGTGGTTGTAATGGAGTCTCTGAAAGCACATGTGGGTTTGTTGCTGTCCAATAATGCATATTTTGCTTATTGACAAAGCCATTGAGCCATCGCTGAAGATAAATTTTCGATAAAATCCAGGATTTTCTTCAAACTTTAATAGAGCCCAATCGGAGAAATTTTAACGCTTCAAATCACCAAAAGGCTTCAGTTCTTGAGTTAAGTCGGTCTTGTAAGGGTGTAAGCCATCATCGTTACACAAAATTCGCCACATTGTGGTTTGAGAGATTCCCAATTACTGTGAACGGCGTGGAATCAACTGTTTTGGCTCATTTTGAACCGAAGCACTCACAGCTGCGATATTTTCGGTATTTCAATCGGTGCGTTGTCTCACTGGTACAGGAACATCCAGTAGTGAATATTTTGACTGGTATTTATTCACTGTAACACGCATAGCTTGTCTGGTGGGACGATTATTACGACCAAAAATTGGAGCAAACGTTCTTAAAGTTGCGACCATCGACTCAGAATTGCGTTGCTTGCTTCTGAACTCCACCATGATAAAAATGTTAAATGTTAACCTTGACTGACATTTTGGCGGTGACGAATCATGAAAAACGTTCACACCCTTGAACGTTTCTCATGATTCGTCATATTATCGTATTAAAAGAAAAAATTGTTATGGAAATTTTATTTTTTAATTTTTTTTCCAAATTTTGTAACCGGCATGTGTAAACATTATTTACTAGTATTTAACAATGACAACTACGAAATAAAACAGCCTCACTTGTTATTACAAATATTTTATTTAAACAAATCTTCCAAACTTAACTCTATATTCTTTTTCTTGGCGAACTTAACCTTATATATCACTTGCCAGATGGCCGCCTTGGCCAAATCTTTGCTGTCCTCGTCCATCTTTTCGATTTCGAATGCGACGGAGTGGCAAAAATGGGCATCGCTAGTTGTTCCCGATCTTTCTATCAAACTCCTAATGTCGGACGATATAGACGAAATCATTCGCGATATGTCTATTTCGTTGCGTTTCCTTTTAGGTGCCGAACAGTCTGAAGACGCGGCAGCAACGGAGGTGTTAGACGGACAGATGATAGCGGCGACCGAAGTCGACGGTTCCTGCAAGCTATCTTCGCAGCGGACCGGGCTTTCAGCGATATAAGATTGATCGCAATAGGTGTCGTTCGCCGTTTCCGCTTTGACGTCAACGTCGGCGTATTCGATTGGATTCGGGGCGACGTGATTTTTTCTGAAATTACAATCATAATAAAACAATTTTGTCCCAATAAATCGTCAAAATTACAGTTTGTATTAATTAATTTAACAGACGCAAACAAATGATAAATTAGACAATCATTAATAATTTCAAAATGCAATACAGCGTCATTAATCAGAATCTCCTGTAAACTGGATTATCCAGTAATCTGAACCGACAATTGTTTTCAATTTTTTTATATTTGTGCGCTGAAAACAAGAGCATTTCGTATACTATTACAATTTTCAACATCCCACGTTTGCGAAACCAGATTTTCAACGGTGGCTGCTTTTAAGACACAATATAGAGCTCAACTAAATATATAAAAGAACTTATATAGGTAGTAGTTTGTAATTGATGTCAGAATATACGGTAGATACCACAAAACATATCTGCCGAATTCATGAGCACGAAAATAAAGGGTATTTCAAATTGCGCGAATTTTAAAAAAAAAAATAAAATATAGATGGCGCGCTGAATTTGTTTGGATATGTGGGCATTTAAAAAGTCTGATGTATGACATTTATAAAAATAGCTTCGTACACGGTACCACAACGCGTTCAAATTATTGAATTATTTTATGAAAATCAGCGTTCTGTGAAAAGAGTTTTTAGAAAATTACGTGAATTTTATGGATTACATAATCGTCCATCTGAATGCACTATTGATCGAATTATTAAAAAATTTCAAGAGACCGATTCCGCGGAAGATCAAAAAAGTGAAAAATACAGTCGTAGTGATCGTTCACAAGAAAATATTGTTTTGGTTCATGAAAGTGTTGCTGAAGATCCTGAAGTGTCCATTAGACGACGTTCACAAAAACTTGGACTTAGTGAATCAACAGGATGGCGTATTTCACATAAGATTTAGCTCTGAAGGCATATAAGGTTCAAATAACAGAGGAACTGAAGCCATTAGATCATTTAAAACGGCGTTCATTGGTCAATTTCATCAATGAACAATCAGCTGATTTTTCTCAAAAAATAATGTTTTCCGGCGAGGCACATTTGGAACTTGGTGAATTTAGCTCTGATGGCATATAATGTTCAAATAACACAGTAACTGAAGTCACTAGATCATTTAAAACGTCGTTCATTTGTCAATTTCATCAATGAACAACCAGCTAATTTCACTCAAAAAATAATGTTTTCCGATTAGGCACATTATGAACTAAGTGGCTATGTTAATAAACAAGATTGCCGTATCTGGGGTGAGGAAAATCCATGAATTATTCATGAGAAACCTATGCATCCTAAACGAGTTACTGTTTGATGCGCATTATGGTCAGGTGGTGTAATTAGACCTTACTTCTTTGAAAATGCTGCTGGTGAAGTTGTAACTGTCAATGGTGATCAATATCTTCGGATGATAACCGAATTTTTGTGGCCTGAATTAATGAATATTTATCTGAGAAGAATTCCCTGGACGTGTAATCTCAAGAAACGGCGATGTTAATCGGCCATCAAAATCATGTTAATTGGCCATCTAGATCATGTGATTTGACACCGTTAGACTATTTTCTTTGGGGTTATGTGAATAGTCAGGTTTAAAGAACCAATCCACAATCAATTCCTGCTTTGAAAGATGAAATTATTTGTGTCATTGGTGAGATAGAGCCTCAATTATGTCAAAATGTCATTGAAAATTTTAATAAAAGAGTGGACGTCTATGGAGCTGCAAGAGGTGGCCACTTGGCAGATATTATTTTTCGCATATAAATGTCATAACTGATACCTCAATTACCAATAAAATGTTTTTGAAAGTGAATGCAAATTAACTGTTTTTTTTATTCTTTAAAAAGACCGCGAAATTTGGAACAGCCTTTAGCAGTGACTTAAATTTGCTGACATATCAATTTATACGTTAAATAAAAGAAAGTCAAAAAAAGAACTCTTTATTCCAAAATGCTACATAACTATAACAATAAATATATACGTTTCTTAATATCAAAGAGAAAATAAAACTGTTTATATTTTAGAACAAACATTAGTTAATTGAATTGAAACACTTAATATTTTGCAGCTTGACCTTTATTGTTTTTCACCTCTTGACACCTGTGGGGCAACGAGTTCACCATTCGACTTGGCATATTCTCCACAGATCGTCAATATTTTGCGGCTTAACAGCAGATACAGTTTTTTCAATTCCTCCCATAAATTTTCAAGGGGGTTTAAATGTAGTGATTGCGCCGGCCAACCCAAAACGCGAACGTTATTATCTCGAAACCATGTTTTCGCTTTACGAGAAACATGATTCGGATCATTACCCTGCATATACAATCATCTTAGTGGCATTTCTTCCTCACGATATGGTAGAAGCGCAGTTTGTAATATGTTCACACAGACATCAGCCTTCTTGTGTAAAGGTCCTACGCCATATCACGAAAAACGCTCCCCCATAGCCATGATGTTTGAGCCTCCGAATTTTACCGTCTTATTGGTGTACTGGGGCTGAAATGCTGTACATTACACCACTCTTTACTTGAAAAAAATTGGATTGTTGGTTGACCAACGACGAAAATTTTGTGAATTTAGAAATCTTGACAAATGAAACTTTGCTTCACCTGAGAAAAAGGTTAAATCGAAATCTTCTTCTCGCAAAATTCTATTAAACCAATGACAATAATTTATCCATCGCTCAGTCATAAACAAGCAAATATCTAATAACGGAAGGTCAATGGTGGTCTTCGTACGTGTTGTTGGTATGCACCGGAATCAAATAGAACTATTTTCTATTCATCGGACTCCAGAACATTACGCCACTTTTTTTTCATCAAATTGTACGTGTTCATGAGCAAACGACGATCTACTTTGTATTTGCCTTTTATTTAAAAATGGTACCTTCCTAGGCCTTCTTACACGCAACTTCCCTTGAATCATTCTGTGTCTAATAGCAGAGGTGCTTATACAAAGGTGTAACAAACTTTTAATTTCAATTTAACTTATGCACGGTGCCTTCTTTGCACAAGTTATAATGTTCCTGTCTTCTCTAGGGCTAGTTTTCGTTTTTCCACCACAATTTTCGTTCAATTTTCTCCAGTTCTTAGCGTTTGAAATCATTTTCGCAGAACGCGAGAGCGTATTTTGTATAAGCCTGTAGCTTTTGTCTCTACTAAGTAGATAGAGTATAAATGCTCTTTTTTCCGACGAACAATGTTTTGCTCGGCCCATATTACAACAGAAATGGATGCTTAAAAAATTGTTGAATTATTCTGCAAAGGTCAGAACTTTATACGTCTGCGTTTAGTGCCGCCAGCTATGGTACTGCTGTTGTAATGCTTAAGCAAATAACAGCGCATGACTAGAAAACTCAGTAATTCCCCCTAATATTGGGTACTTTACCGGAAACCATTTACATTCGGGGATTTTAAATAATTTCAATTTAACTGCATCATAATTGTCCGTTGTAAATGTTTTTTATAAGTATTAATTTAGGACTGCTATTTTTGTGTCAATAACTGTATATACATGTCATTCATAAAATCGTATTATCAGAACAGTTATCTAATCAATTAATTCAAAATTCTATTTAATTATTGTTGAATATGATTGTTATTAATATATATCCGTATGTTCTAATCATGAGTATGAGAAGAATCAATTGTTAGTATTCAACTTAGATAAGCGCTTAAGTAGTATACGATGTATATTGTCTTAATAAGTACCGTTTATTTATAGACGTCTACATTCCATGATTAAAATTAATTTTGTCGTATTAAAACTACTTTTAAATCTAAGTACTCACTTTGAAATCTGATATGTTTTCTTGTTTCTTTACTATTAGATGTATTTATCTACTTAAATAAAATCTACGCATGATTTTAAGCTGCAAATTTTTTAATGTGTTTATAAATATATATTGCATGTATATAATGTTATATTGTTATCTATAAGAGTTAATACAAACATAAAGATACATATACATATCTTCTTTTTAATATGTAACAATATATATAATATTCTATAACAAAATAAAACACAAACAAAATAAAAGTTTATTATCTTTCTTTAGTAGAAATATTAGCATACGTTTCTTATTATACAGACTGTAAATCTTCCCGTTTTTTACGGTTCATTCGAAATAAAACATAGCTCATTTAAATTGCGAAATTCTCATGCTCTCTATTTCGATTAACATTCGAACTGGCCGCGATTAATCGTCTACGAATCGTAGATGCCTTCACATTCACACTCAATACGTGGGATGTCTTTTAAGTCTTGTATAGTGGGGCATAAAGGGCGCCACTGTTCAAATGTCAGTACTCAAAATTAACCCTCGTCTTTCGTTAACCTAAATCCAAAGCTTCAGTGCGGTACGTGTAGTGTTGTAGCTATAACGAACTCTCAAAGTTGATGAGTTAGTTCCAAAAATGGAACTAAACCGAGAACATGTTCGCGGAATAATTTTTTATAATTTTCGAAGACAATTTTTTCAACAACAATCTCTCGCCGAGTTGGTTTCTGTTTTCAGCAATGAAGCACCATGTTGGTCAACAATTTCTCGTTGGTATGGAGAACTTAAACGTGGACGGGTTAGTCTTAGTGACGATACAAGCGCAGGTTCACCAAAAACGCCGATGTTGTGCGCAAGATCATCGACGAAGATCGACATATGACATATTGCAAGATTGAAGCATTATTGGGGATTTCAAAGATCTCAATTCAAAAAAATTTGCATAAAGAATTGTGTGTAAAAAGATTAGTTTCCCGTTGGATACCGCATTTGTTAACCGCAGAACAGAAAACAGCTAGTTTGAATTGATGTCAAAAAATTCTAGACCACTTCAACGCCAGCAACTCTAAAAACGTGTACAACATTGTCAGTGGTGATAAATCTTGGATTTACTCACACGAGCTAGAAAATAGACGTCAGTCGTCTGTTTGGGTGTTCCAAAGTAAAGAAACGCCGACGAAAGTCATCCGTTCTCGAAGTGTCTCCAAAAAGATGGTCGCGACATTTGTCTTGAAAGCAGGTTATGTAGCTATAATTCCTCTACAAGATCAAAGAACACGCAAGACAATTGAATTTTTAAGGCAACAAAATGTCGAATTGTTGGACCATCCTCCGTACAGTCCGGACCTAAGTCCCAACGATTTCTGTACCCAGTCGCCTTATAAAATGCTATTTTGACTGTACCAACAAACGAGTAGAATAATTGCTTTCAGAGTTAGTTCGAGCGCATGCAAAAGTCTTTCCAACCCACGTATTAAAGCTTGTCAGTGTACTTCGTTTACACCCTGCGTACAATAAATTCCATCTCTTCTTATAATTTCAAAAATAGTAATAATAAAGCAATTATAGTGTCGTTTTACGTAATGGGTTTGCCGTTGACAGACGGGCAATGCAATGTTTAGAACACATATCAAATGCACGTGGAAATATTGATTGTCCTTTGCATATTTATATGATACTGTATTCCAACAAAATCATGTAGGACAAACAATGCAAATGAGATTTATGAGCCCTATTCGGTGAAATATTAGAACTTGCTATATACGGATTCTTGCGAGTTAAAATGTCATATTTGTCAAGTATTAATAAATATTTATATTATGTGTCAGTATACACTGAAGTAAGAAGCAGACTTCGTTTACGTGATTTACGCTCACGATATTTAATGCGGTTGACGTTCAAACCTTAACATGAAAGCATAGAGAACTTGATGCAATTTCAGTTTGTACGCGTACCATATCTTATGTGTAAAAGCTCTAAAACCTGGCGACTACACATCAAGACAAAACACCCAACAAATTTTACACTTATTGCTTGTAGTTTCATTTCTTTTGGGAATAAGTTTTCTGGAGCTTTGTCTTCATGATCGATTTCTGTTTCTATTTGTTCCTGCAGTTGGATTAAGTCACAGGCTATAAGCTCTTCTGTATATATTAATATATTAATAGTTGTACGAAGGTAGTTTGACAAGTAGTGAGAATGGAAAAGAAAAACGAATTTTTTAAATACAAAATAATTTTTATTTTTCAATATATTCTCCTAAAAGAGCAATACATTTATTCCAACGGTGCTCCAAGTATTGAGAATGGAAAAGGAAAACGAATTTTTAAGGCAACAAAATGTCGAATTGTTGGACCATCCTCCGTACAGTCCGGACCTAAGTCCCAACGATTTCTGTACTTTTCCGAAAATCGAGGACAACGTGGTCAAAGGTTCCAGTCGCCTTATAAAATGCTATTTTGACTGTACCAACAAACTAGTGGAATAACTGCTTCCAGAGTTAGTTCGAGTGCATGCAAAGATCTTCGTCTAGAATACTTCGAAAACCAAGTCTTCGAAAGCTATCTTCTGTTTTATTCCAGTTTTATATGCAAAAATTAAGACAACCCACATATTACACAATATACATATGTACATCTGTTAACGTAGATGATCTGATTTATTCATTTCAATAGAAGATCTTTTTCGGTTATATACTGCATTTTGTTCTCTTATTAATTTGGCGCATTTTAATTACTTAACTTCAAAATAACAGTTTTTCGTCTGTTCGTTAAATTTTATCATATTTATGCCGTTAATACTAAACTACAGATGGTATTGCAACAATGGATTTGCATTGCAGTCCCCAGACGCCAACTCAATTGAAAATGTTTAGGTTCCTACGAAGCAGAAATTTTGGGAAAAGCATCCACTTATATAAAATTTCCCGATTTTCTCATTCAGTATCTTCGAATTATGCAAAAATTTGGTCATAAGATAGGAAATCGCTAGCCTATTTTTAAAAATAATGAAGATTGGACGCTATATTAAATGTTAACATTTTAGCATATAAAATGCAATTTGTAGCGATATATCTATTTTATATATCACCCTTTTTATTGGTAGGAATATTATCCTGTATTTTTTATTACTCAAACTGCAGAAGATAGAAAACGAGCTCGTAACCCTATTATTGACATTAAATAAACGTTCTCATTAAGTTCTCCATCAGTACACACATCCATATAGGCTACTCTAAAAAGTAATGAAGACTGATGTCATATTAAATATTATTATAATGTATTAGCATGCTAGATGCACTTCGTAACAGTATACACTACAGGCCATAAGTGAGGGATCAGTAGATGAAATTTAAAAAAAACATGCACGCTTAGTGAAACAAAACGTATATTTCTACAAAACTATATCTACGAGACAAATGAACAGTTTTCCTTATAAAATAAAATAATTTCAACATATTCTGTAGAATTTCTTATCGTATTCGACTTTCGTCGAAGTATCCACCTTTGCGCTTAATGATTTCTTTACAAATATTAGGCAACCGCGATACAAGTATCTGGAGCGTATCCATTGGTAAATTATTCCACACCTTTGCAAGTTGCTCCCAAAGCTGTTTCTGCGATTGTGGACAGCTTTCTCTCACGTTTCTATCTAATTCATCCCACAGTAATTCGATAGGGTTGAGATCGGGTGATTGTGGTGGCCAAATCATATTTACCAGCACCCCTTCCTCCTCTTTTTGATTCACATAGTTTTTACGAAGTTGGGAAGTGTGTTTGGGATCATTATCTTGTTGCAGGTGAAAACCTTCACCAATTAACCTTAATCCAGACGGAATTGCATGTTCCTCCAAAATCTTCAGGTACCCCTCTTTTTTAAAATGCCTTCAATGCGATACAAATCTCCGACACCATCAAAGGAAAAGGATCCCCAAACAAGCACAGAACCTCCCCCGTGTTTAACAGTTGGCACTACACATTCGGGTAACATCATTTCACCCACTTGTCTTCGAACGAAAACTCGTCGATTACAACTAAACACTTGAAACTTTGACTCATCTGTCCATAACACCTGCTTCCGCATTTCCATGTCCCAGTGTTGATGGTCCTGGGCCCATTGTAACCGTTTTTTACGATTTCGTGGATTCAATAATGGTTTTCGAGCTGCAATACGCCCATGTATTCCCGCCTTTGTCAAACGTCGTTTTATAGTAGTCAGTGACACCGGCTGTTGACGGCCTTCATTCAACTCTGCTCGAAGCTGAGGAGCTGTGAGGCGCCTATTTCGTTTTGATAGTATTTTTAGGCGCAAATCCTCTTGTCTGGTAGTTACCCTTGGCCTTCCGCAACGTTTTATTGGTTTTAATGATCCACTTTGTGAATATCGTTTCACTGTTCCTTGCACCGTGTGATAAGATAAATTTAACTTTTAAGCTATTTGCCGCAGTGAAAATTTTTCACCATGCAACGTTATTATAGAACTATGAGTTTCTGCGCTAAGTTCCTTTCTTTTCGGCATTTTTATAAGTTACTTTTACGTCTGTTCTCAAATACTCGTATTGCGACTTACTCGGACAAATGCTGCACGAAAACTAATTTTTAAATTGCTAAATAGTTTACTATGAATTCCTAATACCATTATAATAATATTGCGTTGTAAACCCTATTAAATTTATTGGGGTATATCAAATATTTCTATTAAATAGACGCCATAAAACTATTAAAAGGATTTACAATATTTTTCTGAAACAAATATATTTATCTAATTTAATTCTCAGAATTACATTAACAACTGTTATTTCAATTATTCTCACCAAAACAGGTAAAAGTCTAAGGGATGTGTCTAAAATACAGGTGTTTTGTTATTTATGATAAGTGATCCCTCACTTATGGCCTGTAGTGTATATATTTTTTTTTGGAAAAATATTAGCCTCAGACTGTACAAAATAGAAACTCAAACTTATAATTCCATTAAATAAATGTTCTCATTTAGTACTCCGTCAGTGCACGTCTCAGTGTAAGTTTATTACATCACACGCATATCTAATAAAACCTGCTATCGATTAAATTGATCGCGTCGCCTCTTTCGCTGATAAAACAATCGCGTATCAATACCGCGGCTTTAAATATATCAAACATTAAATAATAAATCGTGAAAAGATAATTTTAACGTTGCGGAGAAGGTAATTAATGAATTCGATGATCTCCATTTTGCGATAATGTCATCAATCATCATCGTCGAACTTGCCAATTATTGCTCGAATTGGGTTAAATAATTAGGAAATTTTTGTGCGGCTGAAAAAAAAATAAAAGTTGACGTTTCTGTAATATATTGCGCTCTTTATCTCCGTGATCTTACACCGTTTAATTGATACCGTATTAAATTGGTGAGAAAATATTACAACACAAACACATTTTATTTAATTACATTTTTTAATTTAGTAG
Organism: Dermolepida albohirtum; assembly: GCA_031893035.1. Taxonomy (NCBI): domain Eukaryota; kingdom Metazoa; phylum Arthropoda; class Insecta; order Coleoptera; family Scarabaeidae; genus Dermolepida; species Dermolepida albohirtum. The sequence continues at coordinate 285,443 of JAVIWB010002221.1, read as the reverse complement.
ATGCTTGTATATAATTGAAATTATTTAATTGAAACAAATGAATTAAATAATACATATACTACTGTGGGCAAAAAATAGTAAGACTTTGTTCATAATTTTTAAATTCTTAATTTATTCTTCCAAATCTATTTCGTCCCCCTCAAAGTAATCCCCCCTGGCCCCAATACACTTATGCCAACGTTTCTTCCAATTCTCGACACAGTTGTTAAAGTCAATTTCAGGAATAGCCTTCAATGCGCGTAGCGATTCACGTTTAATGTCTTCAATTGACTCAAAACGGTTTCCCCGGAGCGGTCGTTTGAGTTTGCTGAATAGCCAGAAGTCACACGGAGCTAAATCAGGCGAATACGGTGGTTGCGGCACGATATTGGTTGAAAATTTGGCGAAAAACTCACGAAGAATTAATGCAGTATGCGACGGTGCATTATCGTGGTGCAAAAACCAAAAGTTGTCGGCCCATAATTCTGGCCTCTTTTTACGAATAGCATTGCGCAAACGACGCATAACACTCAAATAGTATTCTTTGTTGACAGTTTGGCCGGTCGGAAGAAATTCGGTTAACATAACCTTGATTTGAATCGTGCTTTCACTTTTCTTAGGCCCAAATGATCTTTCAAAATGGTTTTCTCTGATCGTTCCGATATTTCAACGATGCCAGTAAGGTCTCTGACTGTTAATCGTCGATTCTCAAGCACCAATTCCTTGATTCTATTGACGTGTTGATCATCAGTTGATGTTGATGGCCGTCCTGGACGTGGTTCGTCATCAACGCGTTCTTGACCCTCTTTGAATAATTTGTACCAATCAAAAACATTTGCTCGCGACAAACAAGTATCACCAAAGGTCTTTTGCAACATTCTGAACGTTTCGGCACCAGAAATTTGATTCCGTACACAAAATTTAATGGAACTTCTTTGTTGAATAATTTCACTCATTGTAAAAATCGCCGAATGCACTTTTTGTACTTCGGAAAGACAAGCGTATACTAATGGTTATTTTGATAAGACATTTGGCACATATATCACTGACAGTCATACCAACCTAGAAAAAAAATATTTCGACGAATGGGTTTTCGCGCGAAATTTAAATTAAAAGGTCTTACTATTTTTTGCCCGCAGTAGTACTTTACAATATTAAACAAAAGAGTATTATTTACATATATCCGTTCTCTTGAACAATTATTTCCTAGAAAACAAGCAATAAATCCACTGAACAAGACAATTTACACGCGTAATTGATAATAAAACAAAATAGTCAAGTAATACCTACAAATAACGGGTGATTCATTTGGAGGTACTTTTTCCAAAAATAGAAATAATAAAAACTTCAATTTTATCGGACATTCTTTATTATTATGCAAAAGAACCATTCTTGACATTTATTTTTTAAAAATTATTTCTTCAAATGTTGGACATAACTGCTCCTAACATGGTCCATTTTGAAATTCCAATTTTCGACGACGTGTTCGAGCATTTCAAGTGGTTTTGGCGAATAACGCGAGTAATATTGAGTACCAATTGCTCAATCGTAGCTGGATTATCCAGTTAGACTTTTGGACTTTACGTAACCCCAAAGAAGAAGTTCTAAAGATCTGATATCACATGAACTAGGATGCCATTGCACAGGTCCAATACGTGAACTTAATGTTGATCAAATTGTTCTCGCAATAAAGCAATGCCTTCACGGGCTGTGTGGCAAGTAGTGCCGTCTTGTTGGAACCAAATGCCGTCGAGATCACGGGCTTCAATTTCAGGTAACAAATATTCCGTTATCACAGTGCGATGAAGAGTACTATTCACAGTTAAGTTGCTGCCGTCTTCATTTTTAAAGAAGCATGGATCGATGATTCCACTTGCCCATAAACCACATTAAATCGTGCCTTTGTCTGGATGTAATGGCAGCTCTTGAACCTTTTCGGATTGCTCTTAATACGGCAATGGTGCTTACTGACGTAGCCGATAAGCCTCAAATGGGTCTCATCGCTGAACAAAATTTTAGTCGAAAACACTGGATCTTTTCAAGGTTTTCGAGAGCCCAAAGACTGAAACGGTGACGATTCGTAAGATCGATTTCTTTCAATTCTTAAACAAGTTGAATTGTGTATGCTTTTAAATCAAGATCCTTACGTAAAATACGCCATGTTGTAGCATATAACAAGCCAAGCTGTTGAAGTCTACGTCGCTCTCAGCTACCATAGCTATATTTTCTTCACTACATGCTGGATGTGGTCTATTTAGTCGCGTATTATCCAATAATGAAAATTGCGTTTCAGATTTTTCGATGGCGTAGCTAATTGTGCGTTCGGTGGGCCGATTACGTAGACCATAAATTGCCCTAAGCACACGAAACATATTTCTCGTGTACATAATTTGTAGACGCCGTGCCGGGCTGAGTCCTTCGAAGAAGAAATATATTCCATCAAGCAGATCCCTTACTAGGTCACAATAATTTTCTGCTTTACGTTTCCTAAAAGTTTGTAGTAACTTCTACAAACAACTTCCAAGTTATCGTTTAATCGCCCAAATGTTAGTCCTGAATTAATTCCCTTATCTGTTGGCCTCCCAAAAATACCCTCTCTTATTTTTGAATCCATGTGTTGCTTTATTTATTTAATTTTTGCTTTAAATAACTCAGAGGAGTGCTATTTTGGTCCATTGTCTTTACGTAGCTTTTTATAAATACTAGTTTAAAGCATAGTGAAAGTCGGTAGAAGTTTTCTGGGTCGATTAGTGTGGAGGGTTTTTAAATTTTTGGTTCTTTAGAATAAATTATTCATGTTTTGGCCAGTCTATTCTTCCATAGCGATTACTTCATTTCCTATTATTCTACTCACAAAGAAAACAAGAAAATTTGGTGTAACCAAGCTGCCAACCCAAGTAAAAGTGCAGTGTCTTTTAAATCACCACATCTGTTGCGAACATATTTGCTATACTGATTCTTCTTGAGTCCTTCCATGTCGTCATATGATTCCTCCATTTCAACATAGGTTAATAATATCGAGAGAAATTTATTTGCATTATGAAAAACTACAACTTTTGAGAAGTCGATAAACAGATGCCATCTTGTTGTTTCATGAACGTGACCTAAAACCTCCAATAACGAGCAAACATTACAATATATTAAATAATTCTCTTGTGAGAGGGATTTTTTTTAATTCATTGTGGTGGTTAGGGCAACGATATTTTAATACCTCTGCCAAGAGGAATCCATCCCGACTTAGATCTTAAAGTTTAGATTGTTTTCCGAATAAATTCAAATCACGTACGCGAAGTGGCTGCCATTGAGCTATAAGTGAACCCGCTCTGTCCATCTGACCACATCTCCCACCCTCCTCAATAATATCACTGATTTATAAGGGTTCATGTTGCTGTATCCTAACCAGAGACATGTTACTCTGAATACCCTAAAGAATGATACAACTGCGTATTAACTACATATATTTGAACGATGCAGATGCTTGTATTGAGGAATATGTTGCATGTATATATAGAAAAGAACGAGTTAATAAATGAGACTTATTTGACGGAGTATTCGTTTCGAAATCCACATCATTTTCACCATCGTTTGTGGCACAAACAAAGCCTCACAGTAAGGAACAAATCGTCCTATTGCAGAGAGCAAGTTTGGGTATATTACTGAATGTTTTGATTAAGATGCAATCTCCATCATGTGTACTAAGCAGAAATAGTAGCTTATCAAATGCTTGCAGATTTGTTCCTTTGTAATCAACACATGTGAGGGGACCCCCTATCTTGGTCACTAACAACCAAAATAAAATTCATAACATTTCCTACTAGGAGACGTAAAAGTTTATATCTGAGATTTGAAAACAGAGAATATTTGGATAATTTACACTTCCTTGGTATTATTTTGGGCGGTTCGAACACTGCACTCTATTTTTTACAAATCAGTGTTCATAAAAATACCACAAAACTATGCTGATGCTTGCCCTGTGAAGGCTAACTTTCTACAAATACTCGTAAAGTGAAGGTGTCATTGTAAGCAGTAGCATTCATATCGTGACATGCTAGTGGATGAGTCATGTGTGATGACGTCATTGAATGTATAAGTTTTCTTTGTCCGTTTACACTGAAACTAATACAGTAGAGCTTTGTTAAAATACCATTCCTTAATCGAAATTAAGAACAGGTTCGTGTTTGTTAAAATGTGTTGATAGATACGCCTAATAAGTATTAGTTCTACCGGAAAGTTCTGTCCGTTTTTATGTAGAATAAAACAAAATAATAAATTTTTCGCACGTTTATCATATCATTTCGATACAGAAAAGTAATGAATAATCATCATGCCTCCCTCTCTCGTCCACTGTATTGAACGACAAAGCGAGAGCGCGTCTGCCTCGCATGTCGATAACTAAGTTACCAGAGCATATATACAGACGCAATGCATCACGGCTATTTACCAATTAAAAGAATGTTAAATGTCGTTCAATATAGTGGACGAGAGAGGGAGCAATGATGATTATTCATTACTTTTCTGTATCGAAATGATATGATAAACGCTATCAAGGAATCGTTCATTAATAATACAAAATCTGCCTGACGATCGGTCAATCCGTAAAACATATGCAGTAGATAGGATGTTATTAATAATAAAATGATTCCTTTTAACAACCTTGAATAAACTTTTTTGAATAATATAATTTCCATCATTATTTATGACTTCTTGCCAGCGCGATGACAATTTGTATCACTTCAAAAAGATGTCTTATCTCTAAATGAGAAAAATTGCACCCAGTGCTTGTCCGATATACGTCATTGCATATTGTACGAATTCCAACGAGGAAGAAATGCTACAGAAGAGTGTAGAGATTTATCGAAAGTGTTTGGTGAAGGTACAGTTTCTGACAGAACATGCAGAAGATGGTTCGAAAATTTTCAAGTAGGTGATTTCGACGTTTCTGATAAGCCACACTCTGGGCAGCTACCTTTGATCAACGACAATACTATCAGGCTCATATTAGAGCAAAATCCTTTTTGGATAACATCGGAGAATGCGGAAAGGCTTGATTCAGCTCAACAAACCATTTTGGATCATATTCGGAAACTAGGATTGATGTTATTCAAGATGGGTGCAACATGAGTTAAGTGAGAATTTGAATGATCGAATTATGCTTGCGCGGAACAAAATCCAACCCTTCTTGGATCGGGTGATAATTGGGGATGAACAGTGGATTACCTATGAAAACATCGTAAGGAAAATGGCATATTGTGATGTTACAGTTCTTCGGCACTGCAGATTCTTAATTGGTTAATGGGACAAAAACTACTGGACTGGAGGTAATGATGTAGCATTTATTATAAATATTACATATTAGTATGACATATAAAGGTGTGAATGGATTAATTAACTAACAAAAGTTTCTTGAAAGAGACAAAACAAAAAAAAACATACAAAAGAATATGTTATATCGTTAATCTATCGTATTCAATAACCTAATTGATATATGAATTTTTACTTCCGTATACTTACATATATTATACACAAGTTATTACTATTAATGAAACAAATATTTACGTATCATAACTACTGACGTAATTTAATTAGTTATTACATAATGTCATTTACAAAATGATTTAATCTGACCTGTTCGTGGCTGGCAGGAATGCGACGATGCTGGGCCCCAAAACAAAAGGAAAAGGGGACGAACTCCCAGGAGAGAGAACCAAGCTCAAACGGCAAATCACACACAGAAAATAAAAAAAAAACCCTGTAGATGTTGTTCAGGGTTTTACTCCTTGAGCCACGCTTGGAATGGTAGACGTCGCTTTTTAATTGATGAGTTTTATTTACTCCTAACACGATGTTTTCATGTGCTTACAATTTCATATATCCCTCCAACGGAGGAGCACTGTCTCAAATATTTTAGCGACCGTCTTTCCCAACCTGCCTCTCCTCATCGGGGTGCGGAAAGATGCGAGGGGAAAGGGGGGAACTATTAAGGCGGCTAAAGTATGTCAACATAAGAATGACATCATGCTCAGGCTTATGAACGATAACAGGACTATTGAAAATAACTGCGCTTCACAATGTGCAATAATGACCCATAACATAATTGAACAAACACCGAATATACCAAAGTTACATTATATGAAAATCAATAGAAATGAAATACTAATACGCATTTGAACATACATGATTTTAACGATAATACGAACGTTATACAGAGTTTTCGCAAATGAAATAAATAATTTAGAAGAAGTGAATTAAACTGTAACAGTGAATCCGGAAAACCTGCCCCCTTCACCTCAAAACCGAAGTTGAATTTGAGTAAGAGAATGTTGTGTATATAGTGGGTATATACGAGAACCAATACATTTCGAGCTATTATAACCGAACAAAAAGCTAAATTCGGAGTGGTACTATCAGCAATTGGATAATTTAAAAACATCACTCCAGGAAAAGAGACCGGCGATGTTCAATAAGGACATCATACTGCTTCGTGATAATGCCAGGCCACATACTGCTTTGGAGACTCGTCAGAAACTCACCAGACTGGGAGCTAGACTGGGATATTCTATCGCGTCCGTGTAAATGCCCATATTTGTGATTCGAACTTATTAATCCAATTCTCATAAACTGAACTTTTATTACACTGGAATTTTGCATGCCCATTTTACTAGTACTCTTCATCATTTGTGATCCAAAATTTTGTTTGTGTTGTAGTGTGAATACTTACTTGTATTGTATGGATATTGACTCAGCTTTAGTTTGTAAATTCAGAAACTATTTTATTTTTTCCTTTCTCTTGATTTGTTCTTTTTAAATTAGAAGTAGTTGTAAATTATCTTACTTCGTAATTAAGCTTAGCTTTCAATTATTATATTATTTGTTTTTTTTTCTTTATTAATTTGCTTTTTTTTGTGTTAACATTAAGATTATCCTGTAAATGACTTACGCTGTTGGAAAATAAATTATTATTATTATTATTCACCATACTGTCCTTACAAATTTTTTTGTTCATCGTCAAATTCAAAAACAAAGAAGAAATCATCATTGGTTCAATTTTTCTGCTCCAGAGTTGACATTTTTTAAAAATGGGATATACGAATTGACATCATGCTGGCAAGGAGTCATAAATAATGATGGAAATTATATTGTTCAATAAAGTCTATACAAAGTATGAAGAATTTATTATTTTGTTTTATTTTAAAAACGAACAGAACTTCCGGTAGACCTATTACATGTACAGTTTTAAAAAATTATTCTGGCCCAAAAAATTTTCGTATTCAGCGAACAAAGAGCACTAGTGACATCTTCACTAGTGTTTTTATTAAATATAGGATTAATATTTAACGATGTAATTGATAATGATAAAACTGGATTATTTTTAGCGCTCACCGCGTATATATGTACATACACAACTAATAAACATTTTATTCCAGTAGTATATTCTAATATATAGCAAACATTTCACATGAATTAGGCACAAGCCATACATATAAACAAGCAAACACCCCACAAACAAACAAAAAAGAAACACCATGAGACAACGTGGACTTCAGTCTTTTAAAATATACTCACCCACGCTGTTCATCGTCATTTACCGAAACATAAGTATTACTCGACTGTAACGATGCGTTCATGCGATGCTGCTCCAAAACAATCTCGTTATATAAATGAGGATGATACGTTTTGATATGCTGAAACATGTTTGTGGTGTTACCCTTGTAGGCGTACTTTTTCTTGCAACTCTTGCATTCAACTGTGTTATTGTCGGTTTTACGGCAATCTATATAATAACGCCACACGATACTGCGTTTACTATCCATGGCTGTCCTTCTGTATGCCTTTTAATATTTTCTAAACTAAAATTATGAATTACCACCGTTTTTGTAACGTTAAAAACTCATCAAATATATGATACTGGCGTGCTGTATTCTGATATGATCAAGTTAGGATCTCGGATGTTTTTTGAGGCGATTTCCGCCGATCAGCGTCGAAATCAAACGACGATCAGTCGAGGTAGGCTGCGAACTGGCATGCAAGTGTAATCGATTATGTCAGACGAAATAAGTGCTATCGATATATCAATAAGCGGAGAAAGGGAAAAACCTTGGAACGTGTCGACACTGTGATTCTCCGTCCTCTGTACAATCGTTGCGATTGTAGGCATCGATTAATAGTGTAGTATTTATATAGGCTGTCCCAAAAGTAAGCATCGATTAATAGTGTAGTATTTATACAAGCTGTCCCAAAAGTAAGCATCGATTAATAGTTTAGTATTTATATAAGCTGTCCCAAAAGTAAGCATCGATTAATAGTGTTGTATTTATATAAGCTGTCCCAAAAGTAAGCATCGATTAATAGTGTAGTATTTATATAAGCTGTCCCAAAAGTAAGCATCGATTAATAGTGTAGTATTTATATAAGCTGTCCCAAAAGTAAGCATCGATTAATAGTGTAGTATTTATATAAACTGTCCCAAAAGTAAGCATCGATTAATAGTGTTGTATTTATATAGGGTGTCCCAAAAGTAAGCACTGATTAATAGTGTAGTATTTATATAGGCTGTCCCAAAAGTTAAGTAAATTTAAAGTTTTCAAATTGGCGGGGAAATGAGAAATTTTATTTAGGAATTTTCGCAAAGTTTTGCAGACTTTTGAAATTATGGTTAAGTAAAGAAATCTAATTAAAATCTGGCTCGTATACTTCCGCAATCGTTGTCCATACTCTCTTCATCTTGCCTTCCAGACTGGAATCGCGTCTTCGACAATTTTGGTACCGACGTTTGGTCGCCTCTTCTATGGGACATCTTCGGGGCTTAACAGTCGCGCTGAGACTAATTAAGACTGATTTAAATAATTACAAACAATTTTAAGTGTAGAAAGGCAATTTATGGCAATGTTAGCATATAAAAATAACAAAATCAAGTAACAAAATAAAGTGAAACTATGCACATATAAGCGAATGTGCGAACAAACAGAAGACCTTACGATACATGCGTTATTTCTATCGCTTTTGTTTCATTTTATAAATAACACACTTTATTCACAGTTGTAGCGTAGAGCGAAATGGATAAGACTGACAAAATGTCTGCAACATGACGTTAGTTTCCATATTTGTCTTCGAAAGAAACGTACGTAGTGCTGAAAAGATGTACTTATATTTAGAAAATGAATAAATTCTTGAAATAATTCTGAACTGATTTTTTTGTTAGGTTAATATGACAAAAAATTTATAATATCTCAATTACCAACATATTAGAAAATTAATGAAAATAAAAATATTTAAAATTGAAAATAAATGAAAGAATATTGGAAAATATTTTAATGTACGAGGGAGCGTTTTTATATTCGCGGAATGGGGGACAAGGGGTGGAAATAAAAAAACCAAATTATTTTTCTTTTTCAATATATTCACTTGCAAGACGGATACATTTTTCACATCTTTCAATTAATTTATTTATACCCTCATAAAAAATGATTTCTCTTTATCTGCAAAATACGCCGAAACTGCCTTCTTGACTTCATCATCGGCAGCAAATTTTTTACCCCGCAGCTCTTTTTTCATTTTCGGAAACAGGTAATAATCACTCGGGGCCAGGTCTGGGCTGTAGGGTGGGTGATTCACAATTTCGAAGCCCACCTTATGCAGGGCAGCTAACGCAACGCGGCTCTTGTGGACGGGCGCGTTGTCGTGCAAAAGCAGAACACCTTTTGTCAATTTTCCCCGTCTTTTCTCTTTAATGGCTTCTTTTAGTCGCTCTAATATTGAAGCGTAATATTCTCCGGTTATAGAAACACCTTTATCTTTATAATCAATCAACAATATTCCTTCCGAGTCCCAAAATACCGTTGCCATGAGTTTCCCAGCTGATTGTGACACTTTAAATTTCTTGGGAGGTGCTGTGCCCTTTTTATGCCACTGCATGGAGTCTTGTTTGGACTCAGGTTCATAATGATGAACCCGAGTTTCGTCTCCAGTAACAATTCCACTCAATACACCATCCTTGTCTTCATTACAGAGGTCCAAAGATGCACGCGAACACTCTACGCGCTGTTGTTTTTGCGGCGGCGTGAGCATTCTCGGCACCCATCTGGCGCTGACCTTAGACATGCCGAGATGATCGTGTAGGATTTTAAAAATTGTTGTATCGGATACTCCAACCATTTCTGCGAGTTGTTTCTTCTTTAGTCGAGCATCTTCGAGTACAATTTGTTCAACTTTTTGGATAAGTGCTGGCGTGGTCACTTCAATGCTCCTGTCCGGCCTCGGGTTATCTTCAAGGGATTTCCTTGTTTAAATAAACTATGCCACTTGTACACCATGGTTCTTCCTGGACAAGAGTTGCCGTAAACTAATGACATCTCATTCATTATGGTCGCGACTGATTTTCCTTGCCTGGTAAGGAACTTTATAACGGCACGATATTCGATTTTTTCCATATTTCACTTTTCACTCCTGATTATGTTACTTGGTTGACGATAGCTCAAAGACTAACTGTCTAATAACAATGAAACTTCGTATTTATACTAATCATGAGCCGCTGCACAGGCCACTCCCCCAATGCGCCTGCTCACCCCTCTACAACCCGCTCATTCCGCGAATATAAAAACGCTCCCTCGTAATTTTAAGAATACTTATCCATATATTAATATGAATATACAAGTCAAGAAACATCGTAATTTTGCCGAAGGTAATTTACAATAACTTGAATTTTTCAAAATATTAATTAAGAATAAGTAGATGAAATGGCATTGAAGAGTATTTTAACACAATAACCTTTTGGGCGATCGAATGTTATTCTTGTAAAAAATGAAGCCCCGCCCGATAGTATTGTTTTTATGACCTATGTCAGAATTGCGTTTATACTAACGGGTTTTCCAATAGAGAGTTCCGAACTTTGACAGTTGGTAGCGGCCATATTGTTGAAACTACATCTCTCGAATTGGCTGTCATTTATTCAGCTTGTTTTGCCAAACCACCACGGACGTATATAGCGTTTAATAACACGTGCAAATGATAAAATTGTTTTATCAAAATGGGTGTTTTGTTCGGGCAACGTTCCGCTCGCTTCGACCATTTTACGGTCGCCATAACCGTCCTACCGCGAGGACTATTCGTAGTGTGCTGATTAAATTTGAGTCCATTGATTCAGTAAACAATGAACCAACACTCGTACGACGACGAAACACAAGATCTGCCGAAAACATTGCCGCTGTCTGTGAGAGTGTGCAGGAGAATCCGTGGCAGTCGATTTCGCGTCGCTCACAAGAACTCAGCCTTTCTTTTGGCCTGAATTGGATGGCATGGATACCAAAGACATGTGGTTTCTACAGGACGGCGCTACATACCACACAACTCATGCCACATTGGACATTCTGCACGAGCAATTTGAGGGCATGGTCATCTCACGTGGAGGTGATGTGAAATGGCCACCGAGATCGTGCGATTTTACCCCGTTAGACTTTTTCTTGTGGGTTTTTTTTTAAGTCGCAGGTCTATGCGAATAAGCCACAAACCACAGCGGCTCTCAAAGCCAACATAACCCATGCCGTCGGTCGAATTCAGTCTGTTTTATGCGCCAGAGTCATGGAAAATTAGACATTTGGGATGCGCGGGATCCAGCGAAGCCGCGGCGGTCATTTGCACGATGTTATATTCCATACATAATGGCATCCATAGGCCTTTCAAACGAATAAAGAATTGCGATGATGTCTCATACACACTTTGTTTCATTTAAATTTAAATATAGGAAGCGCTTAATGAAAGACCCGTTACTACATGTATTTGTAGTGGTTTATCAATAACTGATATTCAGTGTACGAAAACCGAAAGGAGAAATCTAATTTTTCATTGCCTTATTTGCTCTGATTTTAGAATTCACTTAACGAAAATCCAAGAACACTTCGTTAGTAAATATTCTTCGGATTGATATACAACCTATGAAGGAACAATTTACGTGCTCATCGGCTGTTTCAAGCTCTAATTAGATACTAAAACCAACTTTATCGATGTTAAAGGTATTATATCAGAAATGGTATAGCGAGCGAGAAGGAAGGATAACTTAATCATTAATAACTTACCTCAGCTGGAAAATGCACATTACAAAGACACACTGACTTTACAGGAATTATTAAGGGAATTGGATATTACTGTGTATGTTTCTAATCCTATGCTTTTGGGAGGGTTTGATCCTATAAGAGAAACACGCTAGAGACTAATAATAATCAAACTCTCCATTAGTTACTACATAATATCTTTCACACCTTATACGAGGTTTGTTCAAAAGAAAAGGTGAATTTTGAATTTTTTGAAAAGTATTTATTTATTCATCAATATCCATTTTGTCCCCTTCAAAGTAATCCCCCTCAGATATAATGCACTTATGCCAGCGCTTCTTCCAATCCTCGAAGCACTTCTGAAATGCGCTTTTCGGTATGACCATCAGCTCGTTCTTCGGTTCTTATCTTTATCTCATCAATTGTGGCAAAACGCTTTCCTTTCATTGGTCTCTTCAGTTTTGGGAATAGGAAAAAGTCGCAGGGAGCCAAATCTGGTGAATAAGGTCGTTGAGGCATGATTAGGGTGTTGTTTTTGGCCAAAAAATCACGAACAAGCATCGATGTGTGAGCTGGTGCATTATCGTGATGCAGAATCCATGATTTTTTTTCCCACAATTCCGATCGTTTGAGCCGTATTGCTTCACGCAAACGTTGCATAACTTCCTTGTAGTATTCCTTATTAACCGTACGGCAAGAACTCATGATGCACCACGCCATTGTAATCGAAGAAAATAGTAAGCAAAGCATTCACATTTGATCGAACTCGGCGTGCATTTTCTCGGCCTTCTGTAAAGCGCTTGTACCACTTGTAAACACTTTTTTGAGACAAAGTGGACTCGCCGAATGCCATAGTCAACATTTCAAGTGCCTTGGGGCACTTTATTCCATTTTTAACGCAAAATTTAATGCATATTCCTTGATCCATTTTTTTCAAAAGTCAAAAATCGAAGAACATACACATACGAGGGAGCGTTTCTATATTCGCGGAATGAGCGGGTTGTAGAGGGGTGAGTAGGCGCATTGGGGGCGTGGCCTGTGCAGCGACTCATGATTAGTATAAATACGAAGTTTCATTGTTATTAGACAGTTAGTCTTTGAGCTATCGTCAACCAAGTAACATAATGAGGAGTGAAAAGTGAAATATGGAAAAAATCGAATATCGTGCCGTTATAAAGTTCCTTACCAGGCAAGGAAAATCAGTCGCGACCATAATGAATGAGATGTCATTGGTTTACGGCGACTCTTGTCCAGGAAAAACCATGGTGCACAAGTGGCATAGTTTATTTAAACAAGGAAGGGAATCCCTTCAAGACGACCCGAGGCCGGGCAGGAGCATTGAGTTGACCACGCCAGCACTTATCCAAAAAGTTGAACAAATTGTACTCGAAGATGCTCGACTAAAGAAGAAACAACTCGCAGAAATGGTTGGAGTATCCGATACAATAATTTTTAAAATCCTACACGATCATCTCGGCATGTCTAAGGTCAGCGCAAGATGGGTGCCGTAGAGTGTTCGCGTGCATTGTTACTGGAGACGAAACTTGGGTTCACCATTATGAACCTGAGTCCAAACAAGACTCCATGCAGTGGCATAAAAAGGGCACAGCACCTCCCAAGAAATTTAAAGTGTCACAATCAGCTGGGAAACTCATGGCAACGGTATTTTGGGACTCGGAAGGAATATTGTTGATTGATTATAAAGATAAAGGTGTTTCTATAACCGGAGAATATTACGCTTCAATATTAAAGCGACTAAAAGAAGCCATTAAAGAGAAAAGACGGGGAAAATTGACAAAAGGTGTTCTGCTTTTGCACGACAACGCGCCCGTCCACAAGAGCCGCGTTGCGTTAGCTGCCCTGCATTAGGTGGGCTTCGAAATTGTGAATCACCCACCCTACATCCCAGACCTGGCCCCGAGTGATTATTACCTGTTTCCGAAAATGAAAAAAGAGCTGCGGGGTAAAAAATTTACTGCCGATGATGAAGTCAAGGAGGCAGTTTCGGCGTATTTTGCAGATAAAGAGAAATCATTTTTTTATGAGGGTATAAATAAATTAATTGAAAGATGTGAAAAATGTATCCGTCTTGCAGGTGAATATATTGAAAAAGAAAAATAATTTGGTTTTTTTATTTCCACCCCTTGTCCCCCATTCCGCTCCCTCGTACATGACTAAGCTTCTCAGTTGTTAACAACAAACTACTAATCCAAATTGGCTGATAATGCCAACATATGACTAACACATGTGTACCAATATAACAAAAAAAATTTCGATAATCGAATGTACAGAGCGCGCGAAAATTCAAAATTCACTTCTTCTTTTGAACAAACCTCGTATCAATGATTTGAATTGGTAAGTTTTATTCGTTTTCATTATTTGTATTAGCCGAGAAACTATTACAATTTTAATTAAGTAACGGGTGATTCATTTGGAGGTACTTTTTTCAAAAATAAAATAATTAAAAACCTCAATTTTATAGGATATTCTTTATTATCATACAAAGAACCGTTCTTGACATTTATCTTTTAAAAATTATTTCCTTCAAATTTTGGCCGTAACTGCGGCGAAGATGGTCCATTGTGAAGTTCCAATTTTCAATGACACGTTCGAGCATTTCAAGTGGCACTTGGCGAATAACGCGAGTAATGTTGGCTTCCAATTGCTCAATCGAACCTGGCTTGTCCATGTAGACTTTGGACTTTATGTAGCCCCATAGGAAAAAGTCTAAAGGTGTGATATCACATAATGTTGATGATCCATTACGTGAAATTAAATGTTCACCAAATTGTTCTTGAAATAAAGCCATGCTTTCACGGGCTGTGGGGCAAGTAGCGCCATCTTTTTGGAATGAGATGCAGTCGAGAACACGGGCTTCAATTTCGGGCAGCCAATAGTCCGTTGTCATAGCGCGATAACGAGCGCCATTCATAGTTACGTTGCGGCCGTTTTCATTTTTGAAGAAATATGGACTGAAGATTCCACTTGCATATAAACCACATCGAACCGTGGTCTTCACTCCAAATACGACAATTGTGCTTATTGGCGTAGCGTACGAGGGTGGTCCCATAAGTACTCGGCCTGTTCTAGAGATGGCGGTAGTTGTTTGAAAAATATCATTGTATTAGAAGGTACACAATCTATAAAGGATATGTTTCAAGTTTGAAGACGCCACTTTGTTTAGTATTTGTTTGGCAACCATCAATGGTGAACGTTTTTAATGAATTTGTAAAAATGGATAAAATTGGTCATCGTTGCGTGATACAATACCTTTTTTGAAAGGCCTCAGCCCTACCGATATAAAATCTGAATTGGATTCTACTCTGGGTGAGTCTGCTCCTTCCTTTACAACAGTGAAATATTGGGTAGCAGAGTTTAAACGAGGCCGTACGAGCTGCCAAGACCAGCATCGCAATGGTCGACCAAATGAGGTGACGACTACAGAAATGGTGAAGAAAATTCACAAAGCGCTACTGAATGGTCGTCGACTGAAAGTGCGTGAGCTAGCACACATAGCAGGCATTTCAAAAAGTGTGGCGTATTATCCGAAAATTTGAACATGAGAATGTTGTGTGCAAGATGGGTGCCGCGTTTGCTTACATTCGAGCAAAAACAGTGCGTGAAGATGTTTCAATTGAGTGTTTTGCGAACTTTCACAGCAACAACTGAGACGAAAGAACAACCAAAACAATGAGCTCAAAAGGGAGAACCGGTTTTAAAGAAGGAGAAGACCCGTTTTATTTGCAGGCAAGGTGATGGCATCGGTTTGTTGGGATGCGTGTGGAATAATTTTCATTGACTATCTTAAAAAAGGAAAATCTATAAACGGCGAGTATTATGCGAATTTACTGCAATGTTTGAGCGAATAAATCAAGCAAAAATGGCCGCGTTTGACTAAGAAGAAAGTGTTGTTTCATCAAGACAATGCACCAGCACACAAATCCATTATTGCAATGGCCAAAATTAACGAATTAAAGTTTGAACTGTTACCTCATGCACCCTATTCGCCAGATTTAGCCCCCTTGGATTGTTTTCTGTTCCCAAACTTGAAAAAATGTCTCAGTGGTCGAAGATTTTCCAACGATGAAGAAGTGATGCAAGACAGTTC
Source organism: Dermolepida albohirtum (assembly GCA_031893035.1). Taxonomy (NCBI): domain Eukaryota; kingdom Metazoa; phylum Arthropoda; class Insecta; order Coleoptera; family Scarabaeidae; genus Dermolepida; species Dermolepida albohirtum. The sequence goes on along the minus strand of JAVIWB010002221.1, from coordinate 269,312 downwards.
TTATTATAAAAAGGGTATCGAACTTATTGAACATCGCCGGAAAAAATGTATAGAGCTTAAAGGAGATTATCTTGAAAAATTAATACATTTCTTTCCAACATTTCTGTTTTATTTGTTGGGTCGGGTACTTCTGGGACCACCGTCGTATAGCGAATTGTGCGTTCGGTGGGCCGATTACGTAGACCACAAGTTGCTCTAAACACACGAAACACATTTCTCGTGGAACGCTAATACTGTTGAATAATTTGTAGACGCTGTAGTGAGCTGAGTCTTTCCATAATAAAATGTCACACAATACTCAACTAAAATAAGGTGAAAGTTTAACACGACAGATGCTTTATCTGGCAAAAAATCGCTATTGAAGAAAAGTACATCCAAATGAATCACTCATTATATACACATGTTAAATTTTTACATTTTGGATACTTATGTTAACTCTTTTTATCTTGTATAAGCACTGCATATATTCTGTTCATATTATCCTTTGGGAATTTTAAATTCTGTTGGACAATAAATCTTTCTCGCATGTAATTTAATGAGGATTTCCGTCTTCAATACTTTATTGTTATCTCTAGATTGTTGTAAAAGTTTTTACAATAATACTAAGGGTATTGAATATTCGATTTTTTAAAATTCGAAGAGTTAGCCTAACTTTTACGACCGGTAGTATACGTAGTACCTTAACTAAGATTAATAACGTTTTCAACAGGTACATTCAGGCGTGTTATGCGCCGTTTATCCATTAAATTCTCCATTCTAATTAAAATAGTATTTCAGAGGTAATATCTGAAACGCGAATCGTTAGACAACTTCTTCGCTCGTCTCTATTTGCCCTTTTACAGCTCAAATATTAAACTGAACGATACGAAGTAAATACGGAAAATAAACTCGATCGAATTCTTGGAAAGAACAGCAGGAGTAAACTCTGTGTCTCTATATACAAACTTAGTATAATTGTACTATCTGCGTTCAAATATTCTACTAGAAACTTTTAAATAGGATTAAGTCAATTTTATAGCAGAGAGTTGAAAATGAACTTTATTAAAGCTGGATGGCTCGTGTTGGCAATTCCAGTATGGAAAGTTTGTACTAAATTACATACAACAGAAATTCGCTTTTAATGTTTTGCTCTGAAAGTCGTGAAGTTCACATAGCGTACGTCCATATACACATTTGTCTATTTCTGTCATATTTTAAGCACACACGTAGGTGGTCTGCCATAAAAGACGACGATCAACCAAGTAAACTTATTAAACGACCCATCTTGCTTAATATACAATGATGATTCCCGTTTTTGTTCAAATATTTTATAAGTATGGATGTTATATTGTCTTTTAATTTTGTAATAATAAAATTTATTAATTTATTTATCTGCATAGTTTGTCGCAGAAAAAAAACGAACTTTTTTAAAAAAGTAATTCTTAGTGGCGCCATCTATTTAAAAAAATATGCGTCGGTAAGGAAGATCTTTCACCAATGTTATGTCAAAATATCATTGACATTTGCGTCATTAGAAGCAGAGAAATTACGCATAAAGTAACAGTGTGTATTTGACATAGGTCGAAAAATGAATTTCGAACAAAGAGCGAATATCATGTTCTGTTTTAAACTCGGTAAATCGTTTACTGAAACGTTTAATTTGATGAAACAAGTGTATGGTGATGCGCGTTCATCACGTACGAGTGTGTATAAGTGGTATAAACGATTTAAAGACAGTCGTACGGACATAAATGACGACGAACATCCTAGTGCGGAAAAATCTGTGGTAACGGAAAGTAACATCGGACTTGTGCCTGAATTTATCAGAAATGAGCCGAAATCCTCATTACGATACGCGGGAATGGAATTAAATATTTCCAAAGATTCAATTCATCGCATTTTGACATACCATTTTGGACTGAGAAATATTTGGGCAAGGTTTGTACTACACAAACTAACTGAATTCAACATTGTACAGACTTGATTAAAGACTGAAAAAAGGATGACAACTTCAGGTATTCTATTGTAACTGGCGATGAGATGTGATGTTTACAATATGACCCAGAGACCAAAAGTCAAAGCTCTGAATGGAAGTATCGAAGCGAATAAAGACCGAAAAAAGCCGTTTGGAGAAGTCAAAATTGAAGACACTGTTGATTTGTTTTTATGATTGGCAAGGCATAGTCCACAAAAAGTTTGTACCAATTAGTTAAACATTCAATACTGTATATTATCTTGGTGTTATGGATCGTCTTTTGGCGCGTATACGTCGTAGGCGCCCTCAATATCGTGAAAATGGTCGTTTGTTACATGATAATGTCCCATCTCATCGTTCGATGCTTATCACTGATTTTCTAACTACAAATGGCATTTTAACCATCAACCATTCACCGTATTCACCGTATTTGGCCCACTGTGATTTCTGTCTATTCTCCAAACTACATTCGGCGATAAGAGGACGGCGTTATGCCGACGTCGAAGCCATTATGCTGACATCGAAGCCATCGCCACAGCGATCTTGAAGTACGTTTCTAAAGATGAACTTGAAAATTCATTCGACATGTTAATTGATCGTGCAAAAACGTTGTCTTGAAGCCGAAGGCAACTACTTTGAATAAAGTAAATGAATTTTATCAAAACAGTAACTTTTTGTTTTTATTTTCAAATTTTGGTTTTCTCTGAGACGGACTATTTATAATGATTCGCATTTTTACTCGAACACTTTGTAATTACAGGTGTTACAACGCCTTTTAATTGTGTAAAAAGAATGTTTATTAATATATTTATGTATTTATTTAGCCGACAAAGTATGATATTTCCAATTATTATCGGTAACATCCACAGGCCTTACAGGCCTAGGGCATGAGATATAGTTTTACAGTTTTATTATTATATAGTTATTGCTTGAAATTCCGTAGATATTTATTTTATAACTCCCCTCCATTCTTCTCTGTCTGTTGATGCTCCACTTTCCAAATCCACTTAATTCTTAGTGATTTATCGAATACGGATAAGCTAAGTTCTTTATATAATTCTTCTATATCTTTGTTTCCTCTCCTTTTAAAACTTTCTTCTGTTCTCGTCCAACAGTAAATATATCTCAGTACTTTATCACCGATCTGTGGAAGAGGTATTTCTTAGATTATTGCGAAACCCATATATAGATAAATTACTGTAGCCCTTAAAACTGTCCTATATATCTTCATTTTAATATTTCTGGACGTCAGTTTTGACTTCGGCAATGATTTCAAGGTCGCTTCTTTTTTATTTCCCTCGCGTATTCTTTTCTTTTTTAATATATTGGTCGTTTTATTACATAAGGAACTAATACAAAGGGTGCTAGGAAAGTTTTGCAATACAGCTTCATTTATTTAATTTTTTCAAAGTAATTTCCTCTACACTCAATACACCTCTCTATCCTCCGAAACCACTCTTTAAACCAGTTCTGCCAAGTTTCACTAGGGAGTAAAGCAAACTCGTTGTCCCAAGCCCACAGAAGGTCCTCATCACTGGAAAACCGGCTTCTTTTTAGCTTAATTTTCACATGCGGGAACAGTACCAAGTCGCAGGGAGCAAGATCTGGACTATAGGGAGGGTGCTCGAGAAGTTTCATTCCTCTCGTGGTCAAATATTCGGTGCAGGCTTTGGCGCGGCGAGCTGGAACATTATAGTGATGGAGGAACCAGGTGTCCATTCTTGACTTTGGCCGCAGGTTCTTTATCTATCCAATGACTTTAGGCAGGCACTGTTCAGTATACCACTTGGTTGTGACTCTCTTCTGTGTGTTCAAAATGACGCGTTCCACAATTCCACTCGATTTGAAAAATACAGCTATCATTTTCTTCTTTACATATCTGGATTTTCTGACAACTACGGATGTGTCCTCATTATCAAAGACTCAAACTTTGTTTCGAGCTTTGGTCGGCACATCGTAATAGTACAGCCAAGTCTCGTCACCTGTCACGATGTTGTTCACATACCGAGATTGTCCCTTATTAAACTTTTTAGCATCTCCCGGCACCAAGTCACACGTCGTGTCATCTGCTTTTCAGTCAACCAATGAGGAGGAAAACGTAGAAGTAGTACGTTTTCCTCCTCATTGGTTGCTATCTCTTTCCCTTTTAGTGGTTTTACAAACCTGAATAACGTAACATTATGGGTAAACAAGTTCGGTAAAATAAAACATAAAAGTCGATCCGCGAACAGAGAAAAAATTGTTTTCAAACTTTAAAATTAATTATTCACTGTACGTTCCGTTGATATCAGTAATAACTACACGAGAAATTTTTAAAAATAGCAGCACATTATTTGAGTACATTTATCTATCGGCCAACGCACAAAAAAAGGATGATCCGTGCCGTACTCTTCAGTCCACTAATTCCAATACCCCATTGAAGTCCGTAATTACAAATAGATTAATACGATCTTCCCTTTGAAACCGTAAAATTACGCGATTATGAACGCTTTCGCGTTGGCCGAATCCGGACAACACTAAAGCGATTGTTATAATTCGAATAAGCGATGCACTCGACGCAGAGCGGATATGTTAACACTGTTGATCGAAGTCTTTGTTATTCATGGGAATATGTGCGCGATTTTTTTTTTGCTGCGGTAATGAACCAGCTGCAGTATGTGCCTCGAAAATTCCTGTTTTAATCAATGCAAAACAATGTGTACCGCAAATATATTATGAACGACCCCGATAAGGCATTTATCTATGTCTAACGCAACTACGTGGATTACATTAAAAGAATCATTTAAATGTTAATAACACTGTGATTACTACGCGTTTCATGGAATTCACTTTTCATCAGGTAAACTCGTGTGATTAACGAACGATTCCTCCCTCGTCGTTCAAATATACGAATGTACAAACGATAGAACAAGGAAGTCTTCCTCTCGGTAATAAGGTTACCAGTGCGTATGTAGACGAACACTAAAATTTCAGCGATTTTTTCAATAGATGAATGTTAAGAAAATCATTCAAATGTTAATAACACCCTGTTTACTACGCGTTTCAAGAAATTCACCTTTCATCGGGTAAACTTTGTGGGTGTTTGTTTGACCAACAGAGGGAGATAGGAGGTGGATTAACATTTAAACGATTCTTTCATAACTATAGTGCGTATAGACAAGAGTTTAACTGAAAACTAAGAGTGCGAATATGATGCGAACATCCTTTTTAAATTCGCATCACATCATTAGACCCAGAACGTTGATTTTCCAAATACAACAACATATTTTCACCTCGCCGTAGAAGTTTGATTGAGTCAGCATTGAAAGGCACGCTAACGACACAATACTACAGCGAATTTTTGGGTCAATCTACATCAACAACACAAAGAAAAGCTTAAATAGTAAGTAATTACATTTATTATTTTTAATATTGACAGTAACTGAGCCGTACACTACTGCGAAAGCACTCGTTTCTGCAGCCTTAGATATTATGATGGGATGAACTCCACAGTCAGAAGGAAAGACAATTGTGCTTAATCAAACATCTCTTGGTAGATTTTCTCCCCTTGTCTTTGAACTTTGAAAGCCTGGCACAGTTTTCCTTAAAAACGTTTTACCGAAACATAAAACTCTTTTGTAAATATCGGAAAGCGAATGAACACTCTACCAAACGGAAGAAAAAGAAGTTAAGATTTCTATTTAAGAAAAATCGATGACGTCATAAATTCTAGCTATTAAAATATGCCAATTATTTAAAATGACTACTTGAGCATTTTTAATAAAACCTACCCGTATTAGTTATTTGCATACACTTAATGATACTGCCAGAAGGGAGAAATCCGTCGTTTCTAATATTTAACAAAATAAATATATAAATGACTTTTCTGGAGGCGGAGAAATTTAGATTGAAATAAAACACAGAAAAATGGTTTTAATATCCATGCAATTGGCTTTACTTAAAACATAATTTTATGGCATTAATGTTTGCATAAGATCTCGCGCATTTGGCCCCGCGGCTGGCGCGTACATGACGTAATTTGGAGGCTTAGTTTTCACACACTCTTCGCAGTAATTTAGTCTGTATTTCGGCAATAACGTGTCGAATGTTGGCTACCAAGTGCTCAATTGTTTCAGGTTTATCGGCGTAGACATGCAACTTTACATATCCCCAAAAATAACACAAGTATACACAGTTTTGGATCTAAGCAACCAAAAGCTGTTTTTAAGGTTATTTGGGGCGCTGAAACCAAATCTGCACTCCGTTTTTTTGATATTGGTTCTAGTTTTCGAGATATTAAATAAACACATTTTTTACAATTTTTGACAATTAATCTCAATTTTATTCATTAAAAAGTGTTAAATTAGAAATGAAGAGCAGTCGAACTCAGTCGCTTGTACTGTTTGGGATCTGTTTCACGCATTAAAGCCCAACAGTAGTTCATTGTTATTAGACAGTTAGTCTTTGAGCTATCGTCAACCAAGTAACATAATCGGGAGTGAAAAGTGAAATATGGAAAAAATCGAATATCGTGCCGTTATAAAGTTCCTTACCAGGCAAGGAAAATCAGTCGCGACCATAATGAATGAGATGTCATTGGTTTACGGCGACTCTTGTCCAGGAAAAACCATGGTCTACAAGTGGCATAGTTTATTTAAACAAGAAAGGGAATCCCTTGAAGACGACCCGAGGCCGGGCAAGAGCATTGAGGTGACCACGCCAGCACTTATTCAAAAAGTTGAACAAATTGTACTCGAAGATGCTCGACTAAAGAAGAAACAACTCGCAGAAATGGTTGGAGTATCCGATACAACAATTTTTAAAATCCTACACGATCATCTCGGCATGTCTAAGGTCAGCGCAAGATGGTTGCCGAGAATGCTCGCGCCGCCGCAAAAACAACAGCGCGTAGAGTGTTCGCGTGCATTTTTGGACCTCTGTAATGAAGACAAGGATGGTATATTGAGTGGAATTGTTACTGGACACGTAACTTGGGTTCATCATTATGAACCTGAGTCCAAACAAGACTCCATGCAGTGGCATAAAAAGGGCACAGCACCTCCCAAGAAATTTAAAGTGTCACAATCAGCTGGGAAACTCATGGCAACGGTATTTTGGGACTCGGAAGGAATATTGTTGATTGATTATAAAGATAAAGGTGTTTCTATAACCGGAGAATATTACGCTTCAATATTAGAGCGACTAAGAGAAGCCATTAAAGAGAAAAGACGGGGAAAATTGACAAAAGATATTCTGCTTTTGCACGACAACGCGCCCGGCCACAAGAGCCGCGTTGCGTTAGCTGCCCTGCATAAGATGGGCTTCGAAATTGTGAATCACCCACCCTACAGCCCAGACCTGGCCCCGAGTGATTATTAGTTAGCAGTTTCGGCGTATTTTGCAGATAAAGAGTAATCATTTTTTTATGAGGGTATAAATAAATTAATTGAAAGATGTGAAAACTGTATCCGTCTTGCAAGTGAATATATTGAAAAAGAAAAATAATTTGGTTTTTTTATTTCCACCCCTTGTCCCCCATTCCGCGAATATAAAAACGCTCCCTCGTAATATACTATATTTAGCGCTTCATGTAATGAAAGCTTGGTGTTCTCTAATTTTGAAATAGTATCTAAAAGAATTGAATAATTTTCGGAAATTTGCTCTATTCGAGTATGGATTTCGGTATCTGAAACCAGCCGCTGACTTACTGAAATTACTTGAACATCTTGCAGATTTAAATTTAAGATACAAGACTTAATAATGTGTAAGAATTTCTCATAATATAAAACAGCTTTAAGCCAAGTCTGTTTAAACTCACGAATGCATTTTGGAGATTTAATAAAAACTTTTTTGGTAGAAACTATAAATTGGTCCACTTTTGAGCAACTGTTTCTAATAAATTCAGTTACAAGATGACATGCATGAAGCAAACAGGTTACATGAAGCAATTGAGGATAAGATTGTTTTAGTAACTTTCCAACTTTTACCATATTCGAGACCCCCCTCTGTAACCAACATTACAAGCTGGTTTTTCCGATACATTGAACTTCTCAAAGGAATGTTTTATAATTTCTACTATCTTTCCCGCGTTTGTCTTCTGTAATATTCTACTACGTAAAAGAAGAGACAAGAGACTATTTCACCGCTTTCTAAATTGTGCACTAACATATTTAAAATACTATTCTTTCTTGCATCCGTTGTTTCATCTACCATCAGCCACATTTTTTTTTTTTTTGTAACTCTGCGTTTATTTGATCTGCAATCGTGTTTTTCACCCGAGGAAAATTATATTGCAATTGACCCCTCGTTGGGCAATCTCCATTCCGGAACGTATTTCCCCCAAAAGTTTCGAAATTCTTCATTGTCTACAATATTTTGTGGAGTGTTACACACTTAACATAAAAATAAAGTCAGATAGAAATTTATAATACGATACATCACGTTGCGCATTTAACCGGTGTCGTTTGCTATTAACATGTCTTTTACACACAAAAATACTGTACGGTAAAATGTTGATATAGCAAACAATAAATTTAATAATAGCGCCAGCGTATTCTAATATCGAAAATCGGTTAAGAAATCTATTAACACTCGTCGAACATAGCAAAGAACGCCGTCGATTCGCCATCTTCAATCTAATCCGGCATTCATACACATACCATACGCATATTAATCTAGACTTCGGGTATATCCGAGCGCTTTCGAAATATATCTTCGCCGCCACTGAGTGGACACTCGTTTCTGCAGGCTTGCTTATAACATTGTGGTCTGTAGATGTTGGAAAATTAATCAGAACGTGGATAATTTGTGTTAACATTAATAACGGCTCAGTAATTTACTTGTACATAAAACACTAGGAAACAAGAAAACCTCTGCTAAACACAGCAAAATTAACACACAAGGATATATGGCAGTTTATTTTTAAATAATATTCGCACGAAACCTTGTTTTAATAATTTGCTAGCGCGCGGCGTGTCATTACATCGTTTCGAGGAAATTAGATTGTACGCTAAAACAAATTTCGACGTGTAATAATTACGTATTTGTAATTAAAACCGTATACGAAGAAAAAAAGCGATGTACATACATATGTATGTGTGTTTGAAGTATTTTCATTTACCCTTTTTGTACGATCTACATCGTAGCTACTATAATTATTTCCTTTAGAAATAGAAAAAAAGGAAATGCCGGCGTATAAAATTATCCTTAAAATAAGCGTATGTCCACCCGTCAGTGTTTTATTAAATAAATAAGAAAAAAAAGGTTAAAAAATTATTTATTATGAAAAAATCAAATACGAGAAACGCGATGATCCAACACAAAAATTAGAAACGAAAATTAAAAAAATGACGAAAAATTGAAAGGAAAATAATTATATCACTAGGTAACATGAGTTAAATTTCAAATAGTAGTAGAGTATAATAATATACCACTCAGACCTATACGAGGGTGATCCCAGAAGTAACCGACCCAATAAAGAAAACAGAAATTTTGGAAAGAAATATATGTATTTATTTTTCGACACAATCTCCTTTCAGCTCTATACACTTTTCCCAGCGATGTTCAATAAGTTCGATGCAATTTTTATAATAAGAACTGTCTTGTTCTTCATCGTTGAAAAATCTTTGAGTACTGAGCCATTTTTTCAAGTTTGGGAACAGAAAATAATCCGACAGGGCTAAATCTGGCGAATAGGGTGTATGAGGTAGCAATTCAAACTGCAATTCATTAATTTTAACTATTGCAATAACGGATTTGTGAGCTAGTGCATTGTCTTGGTGAAACAACACTTTCTTCTTAGTTAAACGTGTCCGTTTTTGCTTGATTTCTTCGCTCAAACGTTGCAATAAGTTCGCATAATACTCGCCATTGACAGTTTTTCCTTTTTCAAGATAATTATTCCACGCGCATCCCAAAAAACCGATGCCATGAACTTGCCTGCAGATGAAATAGTCTTCGCCTTCTTTGGAGCCGGTTCTCCCTTTTGAATTCATTGTTTTGTTTTTTTTTTTCTAGGACGTGAAACGATAGGACCCATGTTTCATCCATGGTTATGAAACGGCGCAAAAATTCTGTTTTGTTGCTGTGAAACTTCGCTAAACACTCAATCGAAACATCTTCACAACGCTATTTTTGCCTCAGTGTGAGCAAACGCGGCACCCATCTTGCACATAGCTTTCTCATGTCCAAATTTTTAGACAATATGTGATGAACCGCACTTTTTGAAATGCCTACTATGTCTGCTAGCTCGCGCACTTTCAGTCGATGATCAGCCAGTACCGCTTTTTATGGATTTTCATCACCATTTCTGGAGCCGTCACCTCATTTGGTCGACCACTGCGATGCTCGTCTTGGCAAGTCGAACAGCCTCCTTTAAACTCTTACTACCCAATTTCACTGTGGTAAACGAAGGAGCAGACTCCCCCAGAGTAGAATCCAGTTCAGCTTTTATATCGGTTGGGCTGAGGCCTTTCAAATAAAAGTATTGTGTCACGCAACGATGACCAATTTTCTCCATTTTTTACAAATTCAATGAAAACGTTCACTATTGATGGTTGCCAAACAAATACTAAACAAATTTGACACATATGCTTTATAGATTGTGTACTTTCTAGTATAGTGATATTTTTCAAACTACCGCATTCTCTAGACCGGGTACTTATGGGACCACCTTCGTATATAAGATATTTCAATAGAAACCCCTCCTAACTCTCCAATCGATACTGGCTTGTTTCAGCCCTAGACTTATCTAACAATATTTGTGAAGGTAAGCAATGCGGACTTTGACGATTATCTATACAAATGTGTAGAGGGGTGTAACAAAGCATTTAGCAATGTGATGAATCTCGATCGAAGATTTTCTATTTATTTCTGGCGTAATAAAACCTATAATAGAATCATTACCATTTTTTATTAATTATTTATTTGACGTACAGTAAATACAGAGCCCACAAACATTACTGCAATAAAGTTTACGCGATAGATTGTACCACTAATTAAAAGTAAACAATTAATTGTTTATGTTTACGTGATAACGAGGTTTTATGGTAGCAGTGTGTGTTCGTCCGCCGATATCGGAAATATCTTATTTTGCGACAAAGAAAAACCAGTTTAGGCGTGGAAAAAAACCCTAACACTGACCTACAAACATATAAAATTCCTTATTTCCGATCAAATGTGGAAAACTCCTTCAATTAACAATTGCATTAGCAGCCTACAATTTAAAACAGATTTATTAAATCATAAACGAAATTCCGTTTTCACTTTTATTATTCAATTTATGGGGTTATCCGTAATTTAAGTGTTAATTCGTCGCATTAAAGCACTGCTGGAAGTCGTTCCGTTTTATGGTGAAAACATTAACTATCTTAACTAAGGAGGGGTGGACTCTTTCTCGGAGATAAAAACGTTTATCGCCCTGCTCTCAGTGTCGTTAAAACGGCCAGTAAAAGAGAAGATCGACATACCGATGCCCTTATAAAAGAGAAACAGAGTGTTAATACGCAACAGATATTGCGGAAGGACTGTACTGTCGACGACGGTTTGTATCGTCAGTCTCAAGGCTGACAGGGAATGTGCCCGTTCAATGGTAACCCAGATTAATTAGTTAAAGCCGATTTGAATTGTATTATTTGCGTCAAAACGTTTTCATTTCCTTCTTCTGGTAGTTAATAAAGAACAATTCAAACGTAATATTGAAAAGCGTACTCTGTGGATCTATTTTCGTCTTGTTAAGTTTGTTCACGTATACGAGGATGCGGCGAAATTTAATCCGGTGATTCTCAAGTATCAGTTTCAGACATCACCTCGTCTATTTAAGCAAATCTTTTTCTAAACATTTATTCAAATTGGAGAACAAGAATAAGTCACTTCAAAGATTAAAATGCGTAGGAAAGTACGTAAGAAACATTGGGTTAATAATAACGAGTGTTTTTTAAGAGCTTTAGATTAAATGACAATACAAGACAGAAATATTGTTGGAATGAAATTTTTTTTTATAATCTAGTAGATAATTTCATGGCATTTATTTTTTAAATACGCTTTTCGGCATATGTCCGCTGCGGCAACGAGTTACATGGTCCATTCGATCAGCCCAATTTTTGACTACTTTTTCCAATAAATCTGGCCGTATGGCGTCAATGGTGGCTTGAATATTGGCTTCCAATGCTTCAAGAGTTGTTGGTTTGCGGGCATAAACCAGTGACTTAACATATTACAAATAAGTAATCCAGAGGCGTTAAATCGCACGAACGAGGGGGCCAGTGAACAGGACCAGTTCTGGAAATAAAGTTGTCATCAAATTGATTTTGCAATAAATCGATTGTTAAGCGCGCTGTATGGCAAGTTGCGCCGTCTTATTGGCACCAAATGTCGATCGATAGCGCTCGCCATTCACCGTAACGGCAGCTCCTTCCTCATTTCGGAAGAAATAAGGACCGATGATGCTGCCAGCGTGTAAACCGCACCAAACAGTCAATTTTAATGGATGTAATAGTGATTAGTTAACTGCTTGAGGATTGTCTTCGCTCCAAATACGGCAATTTTGCTTATTGATGTAGCCATTTGATTAGAAATGAGCTTCATCACTAAACACAATTCTTTGATAGAAATGCTCATCTTCGGCCAGTTTCAAATGAACCCAATCAGAAAAAAAGGGACGCAAACGATGGTCGTTTGGCTTCAATTCTTGCACGAGCTGTATTTTATAGGCACGTAAGCCAAGATCCTTACGTAAAATTTTCTACGTAATCGAAGAACAAAGGCCAACAAGTTGAGAACGACGACGAATCGACATTTCGGCGTCTTCTTCAATACTTCGCGCTACAGCAGCAATATTCTCCTCGGTACGCACATTTCTTTGCCTTATTGATGGTTTTGAATCGAGAAGAGTAAAATTAGTGCGAAAACGATCAATAATTGCACGAATTGCTTGCTCACTAGACCAATTATGTTGACAGTAAAATGGACGAAGTGCTCTACGAACTTCGCGAACAGATTTATTTTTTTCAAAGTAAAGTTCCACAATTTGGAAGCGTCGTTCTGGCGTTAAACGATTCATGATGACTTGCCAAACCTTACTGAACAGAAATGTCAACACAGTTTAACATTATCAGCTGTCAAACCATAGCTATCGATATCGATAGTTCTCATATAGCTTAAAAAACACCCATTATTAGCATAAATGACAATTACTTGTTTTTAAAAAGGTTCCACTGGATTAAACATAATATTTTCCAATTAAAACGGCTGCAATAAAATGATACTAAACGTAAATAATACATATAAACTAATAATTTTAAAATATAAATTACTGACAAAAATAAAAAAGATAAGAGCTTGTTTATATTGCTCTCTTTTTCTGATTTTTTTAAAAGCCGTGGTTTTTTATCGATATTTCAAATTGAAAAGGAATTTTAAACAAAATGGTCAAAATGTAGTAGCAAAAAACAATCAAGAGAAACACTGCTTCTTGAGTGTTTCATTACCCCATATACGAGGGAGCGTTTTTATATTCGCGGAATGATCGGGTTGTAGAGGGGTGAGTAGGCGCATTGGGGGCGTGGCTTGTGCAGCGACTCATGATTAGTATAAATACGAAGTTTCATTGTTATTAGACAGTTAGTCTTTGAGCTATCGTCAACCAAGTAACATAATCAGGAGTGAAAAGTGAAATATGGAAAAAATCGAATATCGTGCCGTTATAAAGTTCCTTACCAGGCAAGGAAAATCAGTCGCGACCATAATGAATGAGATGTCATTGGTTTACGGCGACTCTTGTCCAGGAAAAACCATGGTGTACAAGTGGCATAGTTTATTTAAACAAGGAAGGAAATCCCTTGAAGACGACCCGAGGCCGGGCAGGAGCATTGAGGTAACCACGCCAGCATTTATCCAAAAAGTTGAACAAATTGTACTCGAAGATGCTCGACTAAAGAAGAAACAACTCGCAGAAATGGTTGGAGTATCCGATACAACAATTTTTAAAATCCTACACGATCATCTCGGCATGTCTAAGGTCAGCGCAAGATGGGTGCCGAGAATGCTCACGCCGCCGCAAAAACAACAGCGCGTAGAGTGTTCGCGTGCATTTTTGGACCTCTGTAATGAAGACAAGGATGGTGTATTGAGTGGAATTGTTACTGGAGACGAAACTTGGGTTCATCATTATGAACCTGAGTCCAAACAAGACTCCATGCAGTGGCATAAAAAGGGCACAGCACATCCCAAGAAATTTAAAGTGTCACAATCAGCTGGGAAACTCATGGCAACGGTATTTTGGGACTCGGAAGGAATATTGTTGATTGATTATAAAGATAAAGGTGTTTCTATAACCGGAGAATATTACGCTTCAATATTAGAGCGACTAAAAGAAGCCATTAAAGAGAAAAGACGGGGAAAATTGACAAAAGGTGTTCTGCTTTTGCACGACAACGCGCCCGTCCACAAGAGCCGCGTTGCGTTAGCTGCCCTGCATAAGGTGGGCTTCGAAATTGTGAATCACCCACCCTACAGCCCAGACCTGGCCCCGAGTGATTATTACCTGTTTTCGAAAATGAAAAAAGAGCTGCGGGGTAAAAAATTTACTGCCGATGATGAAGTCAAGGAGGCAGTTTCGGCGTATTTTGCAGATAAAGAGACATCATTTTTTTATGAGGGTATAAATAAATTAATTGAAAGATGTGAAAAATGTATCCGTCTTGCAGGTGAATATATTGAAAAAGAAAAAATTATTTGGTTTTTTTATTTCCACCCCTTGTCCCCATTCCGCGAATATAAAAACGCTCCCCCGTACATATGTATCCGCTAAAATCTCTAAAAAAGACACACGATGTCATATAACATATGAGGTGTGGTCATTAAATGACATTACTTCGCTCCTTCCATCTCGCAGCCGCATCGAGCGAGGATGTAATTGGGACGTCATTGACTTTGATACTTCCCAAGCAACAACCAGTAGTTTCGGCATTTTGTCTGCTTTAGGTTACTTTAGAGCTTTACTTGTAAAGGACAGTGTTACTTAGTTAGTAATGCCGTGATAATGGTTGACATAAAAATCAAACAGCGAATTAACCTGAAATTCCTTGTCGAATTAAAAAAAATCTGCAACAGAATGATAAATATTAAAGGAAGTGTTTAGTGATAATATTATGACACGTGCGCCAGTTTTTGAATAGCACAAACATTTTTCTGAAGATCGGGAAGAGGTCGAAGATGACGAACGTCCTTCTCGACCTGTGATTGCAAGAACTGAAGGATACGTTCAGAAAATTTTTGAAATTGTGCGGAAAGACCGACATTTGAGCATTCGGATGATTGGCAATATGGTAAACAATAACAGAGAAATGGTAAGACATATTTTGCATGATGAATTGAACTCGACAAAATCTTGTACAAAAATGGTGCCGAAAAACCTCACTCAGGAACAAAAAGACAATCGCATCAACATTTGCGCTAACATCATGGAACGATTCGCAGAAGATCCAGACTTGCTCGCACAAATCATCACATGTTATGAAACTTGGATTTTCCAGTATGACCCGGAAACAAACTCCGTATTCACCAGATCTTGCACCAAGTGCCTTCCGCCTGTTCCCAAAAGTGAAAGGTGCATTAAAGGGAACACATTTGCAGTCTGTTGAACATGTAAAAGCAAAGATGTCCTAAACTAAAATATTTTTTTAAAAACTCGGGCGAAAAAATTTGAATTTAAATTTAATTAAATTTAATTTTAAGGCTTGTGAGCCTGTTGTATGATACCTTTGCGGGAATCTCCTCTAATTCCTTAGCCCAGTGTTGTTTGTGACGTAAGTAGTCGCCTTGAAAGGGACCTTAGACGTGAAAAGTGTATATGTTTATGCTTAGTTATGCCTTCTATAATCGTTAATGCCTGGCTGTATGGATAATCACAAAACCAAAAAAAAAAAAAAATGCTCCATAAATTATGTCTTACATAGTCATTATGTAATAATATATTTTTCTGTTTATAGGACCCATATTACTGTGGTTTGACTAAGAAGGTAATACGAAGCAATATCAACTTGAATTTTGAAGACTTTAACGACCCTATACAACTGTACAATTAAGTCGACTACAAGGTAAGTTTTTGTATAAATCGTTTTTATTTTCCATCTTTATTAGTTCGTATATATTCGCAACAAAACTATATACGAGGGGTATTTCCAATATTCTGGGAATTGGTGCTATAATTAAATAACGCAGAACTTATACGCAATGTTATTGATGCCAGACAAGTCTTGACTTGTTTATGCAACTATCTAGTGCAACATTGTTCAGTCTGATTCAGGTATGCGACTGATGTAGACGCGTTTTAGTAGCACTGTTTTTGTAACCATGGAAGACGCGGCAAAATCTCAAAGAGCGATAATTTTCTTTTTGTAGAAAGAAGATGTGAATACGTCAGAAATTATTAGTCGTCTGCAGGGAGTATTTGGTGAATCTGCAGAATCTAAAAGTACTGTTTATCGGCGGATCGATCGTTTTAAAGCCGGTAGAACATCACTAGAAGACTATCCACGCAGTGGGCGGCCAAGCACGTCGGTAAATGAAAGAAACATTACTGCCGTCGAAAACCTACTAAAAGACGACAGGCGAATGACTATTCGTCAAATTAGTGTACACCTAGGGATAGGTACACGACAAGTTCATAACATCTTGCATGATTGTTTGGGCGTTAGCAAGGTTTCGGCGCGCTGGGTGCCAAGGCTGTAGGGACCAGAACAGAGACTCAATAGGTCCGATACTTGTCGTCAACTTCAAGAGCTGTTAGCCCGTTACGGTGATGAATTTTGGTAAAGAATAATAACCACTGACGAAACGTGGATTCCTTATTTGAACCCTGAGACGAAAAGTCAATCCAAATGATGGCGCAAATCTGAAGAAGGGCCTCCACTTAAGGTGCGTGCAGTTCCGTCTGTTGGAAAGGTAATGCTTACTGTATTCTGGGATTGCGAAGGGATTATTTTCATGGATTATCTGCCGAGAGGTACTACAATTAATGCAGAATATTATTCAAATTTATTATCAGGACCACTGCGACAGGCACTAGTCAAAAAACGGCCTGGAAAGTTGCATAAGCGTCCGTTATTGCAACAGGATAATGCAAGACCACACACAGCAAGAAAAACGAAGGATGTTTTCAACGATTTACGATGGGAATTGCTGCCGCACCCACCTTATTCCCCGGATCTTGCACCCAGTGGTTACCATCTGTTCCCAGATTGGAAAAAACCCTTATGGGGTGTTCGATTTGAAAGTTTAACTGACGTAAAACGTGCCATAAATAGGTGGATCGACAAGACACCGAAAAACTTCTTTGAAGGCGGCTTAAAAAAATTAGTTTATCGTTGGGATAAATGTATTCAGTTAAATGGAGATTATGTTGAAAATCGACATTGTAATATTGACGAAAATTAACGAAATTATAAAAATTATATGTAATTCCCAGAACTTTGGAAACATCCCTCGTATTTAAAAGTTGAAGAAATTGTAGTCCAGGATAAAGTAATGCACAAGAATACAATGTTCCCATTGAAACTTTTAAAAACAACTTTTTTCCGATAATAAAACCAAAATAATTTTTGCTTAGTATTTTGAAAAGTAACTTACACAGTGGAAAATAAATAAATATGTAGCAAGTATTTATTTTTTTACCATTTCTTTTACCTTGAAAATTATTTTATTAAATAAATTATTTAACAAAAAAGTGTATTTTTCTCCAACTCCTCGTTACCAAAAACATACCAAAGTATTTTAAAAGGAATCATTCTATTATTAATAACACCCTATCTACTACATATGTTTCATGGATAGACCAATCATCAGGCAGATTCTGTGTTATTAATGAACGATTCCTTCATAGCGTTTATCATATCATTTCGATACAGAAAAAATAATGAATAATATCATATCTCCCTCTCTCAACCAATACATAAATGTATTGACCGACAAAGCGAGAAACGCTTCTATCTCACAAGATCGGTAAACTAGGTTTCCAGTGTGTAATAGACAGAAACTTGCGTACTCGGCTTTATGCCAATTAAAGAATGTTAAAAGGAATCATTCTATTATTAACAACACCCTATCTACTACATATGATTCATGGATAGACCAATCATCAGGCAGATTCTGTGTTATTGATGAACGATTCCTTCATAGCGTTTATCATATCATTTCGATACAGAAAAAATAATGAATAATATCATATCTCCCCCTCCTTTTAACATTCTTTAATTGGCATAAAGCCGAGTACGCAAGTTTCTGTCTATTACACACTGGAAACCTAGTTTACCGATCTTGTGAGATAGAAGCGTTTCTCGCTTTGTCGGTCAATACATTTATGTATTGGTTGAGAGAGGGAGATATGATATTATTCATTATACCAAAGTATTTTTCATTCTAAACTCACCTATAAGATTTTGACACTCCTTGGAAATAGAACAGAACTAGGTAGTAAATTAAAGTTGAGAACATAATTTTATCGCGTAAAACCAGTAGTTCAGTGCTTACTTACTGACTTCTCACTCCCGAGTCTTGAGTTCTAATCAGAAGCCACTGCACATGATCTTCCTTCTCATGTAGGGTGAATTCCGACAGCCAAAAGTCTTAAATCGCTCCACGAGCGCAAACGTAATTATAATTATTAGGGTTGGGTTAATATTATACAGAGCGCCACAGAAATAACCCGAATAGTAAACGTAAATAACAAAAAATATCTGGAAGCTATTCAAAAATTTATTTCACAATTTTTGTTTTCTTTTATATCCAATGCTGAAGTTTCCGTGGCTTCTTTTGTCGTTTAAATGAATGACGGTCAAAATTCTTAAGTGCACCACAAGCGTGGACGTAATAATAATACGTAGCCTGCTAATGTCTCCTGTAATTTACGTTAAGCTGTTAAGAGATGTAAAAGCATGGATCATTACTAGTACAGTAAAGATGCAAACGTAAATAAAAGCATTTACTATATCCAACTCAATAATAAATATCACAAAAATCAATGGGCCCAGATTAGAACCCTGTGGCATAGCTAAAGTAGCTATAAAATAGACTAGAACCTGTACATGATGTAGCCTTCAATGAAAGTATGAAGCAAACGATGACAGTAGAGCATCCGCCAACTTTTAAATATTATTATGCGCTTTTGCATGGTAAAATCACGTAATTATATACAATTAATAACCTATCGTGAGTTTTATTTAATAGCTGTTTCTATAACGCGATTTATGATGCATTAAAAAGATTCGAATTAACTGTCTCCGTGGTCCAATGGTTAGAGCACATTCCCGGGGAGATTTACATCGTGGGTTCGCGTCTCACACGAACAGAATTTTTTTCAAAAATATCTGCATTACATATACGATGTGTAAAGCGGTTAAAATTAGAATTTTTCAGTTTAGCATCGAAAAAGTCCTTAATCATATGCAATTAGTAACCTACCGTGGGTTTTCATGTAATAACTGTTTCCGTAATGCAATTTATGGCACATCAGAAAGACCTGAATTCTTTGTCTCCGGGGTCGAATGGTGATGGCATATTCTTAGAGAATGAGATCGCGGATTCGAGATCCGCGCGACGAACAGAAACTTTTTAAAAATTTCTGCTATGCAAATACAATGTAAAAAGCGGTTAAAATTGCAATTGTTTTAGCCTTGAGTATTTACATTTGATATACAAACATGATACAAGTAAGTAAAAGCATTTACGATACTATTTCTGAACCACTAATAAATATCAGGAACAACAGTGGACCCAAATTAGAACCCTGAGGTATTCCTGGAGCAGTTAGGAAAGAAAATAGAACCCTCGCATGGTGCGGTCTACAGTGAAAGTAGGAAGCAAACAATGATATTAGAACATTACTAAAATCAAAATACTGGTGAAGTTAGTCCTGAGTATCTACAAAGTTTCAATACATGTTTATGTTAGCCTAAACCTTATTTAAAGCTAACGGAGTGTTAAAAACTTTTTACTTGGTAATAAACAGGAATTACAACTACCCAAAATAAAATTAAAGTCCTTTTAAAACAGTGTAATTAGTTACTGCTTAGGTTCCAAAAATGTCTTTCCTTCTCAAAGACTTTATTTCAGTTTTAATGAATTTGTAATGTATGAAATAAGAATGAAGAAAATGCAAATAGTACGTAAAATATCAAGCGTGTTTCGAATTGCGCAGCTTTTTTTAAGAATAAATAAAATATAGATGGCGTACTGAATTTATCTGGGTAGATGGCCATTAAAAGAGTGCGATGTACATTTATAAAAATGGCTTCATACACGGTACAACAACGCGTTCAATTTGTTGAATTATTTTATGAAAATCAGCGCTCTGTGAAAAGAGTTTTTAGACAACTATGTACGTGAATTTTATGGTTTACATAATCGTCCATCTGAAAGCACTATTGGTCGAATTATTAAAAAATTTCAAGAGACCGGTTCCGTGGAAGATCAAAAAAGTGAAAAATACAGTCGTAGTAGTCATTCACACGAAAATATTGGTTTGGTTCGTGAAAGTGTTGCTGAAGATCCTGAAATGTCCATTAGACGACGTTCACAACAATTTGGACTTAGTGGATCAACAACACGGCGTATTTTACACAAGGATTTAACTCTGACGGCATATAGGGTTCAAATAACACGGGAACTGAAGCCATTAGATCATTTAAAACGTCGTTTATTTGTCAATTTCGTCAATGAACAACCAGCTGATTTTTCTCAAAAAATAATGTTTTCGGATGAGGCACATTTTGAACTTGGTGGCTATGTTAATAAACAAAATTGCCGTATCTGGAGTGAGGAAAATCCATGCATTATTCATGAGAAACCTATGCATCCTAAACGAGTTACTGTTTAGTGTGCATTATGGGCAGGTAGTGTAATTGGACCTTGCTTCTTTGAAAATGCTGCTGGTGAAGCTGTAACTGTCAATGGTGATCGATATCATCGGACGATAACCGAATTTTTGTGGCCTGAATTAATGAATATTGATCTAGAGGATATGTGGTTTCAACAGGATGGCGCTGCACCTCACTTTGCACACGAATCAATTGATTTATTGAGAGAAAAAATTCTTGGACGTGTAATCTCAAGAAATGGTGATGTTAATTGGCCACCAAGATCATGTGATTTGACACCGTTAGACTATTTTCTTTGGGATTATGTGAAAAGTCAGGTTTACAAAAACAGTCCACAATCAGTTGCTTCTTTGAAAGACGAAATTATTCGTGCTATTGGTGAGATAGAGTCTCAATTATGTCAAAATGTCATTGAAAATTTAACAAAAGGGTGGACGTCTGTGGAGCTGCAAAAGGAGGCTATTTGGCAGATATTCTTCGCATATAAATGTTATAGCTAATACTTCAATTACCAATAAAAAGTTGTCGAAAGAGAATGCAAATTATGTGTTTTATTTATTCTTTAAAAAAACCACGAAATTTGAAACACCCTTTATTTTCTCTCTGACGTCTTAAATCGTCATTTTAAGCAAGTTTAATTCAAATTTTCGTCGTATTTTTAGTCAAAGGAGTTTAAGAAGAGTAAATAAAACCATCCAAAGAACAAAATAATATTTATTTATCTAAAGTGAAATACATATTACAAATATAAACGACGGCTTTAACTTATTCAGAAGAGTTTGTAGCACAAACAAACACCGAAACGTCAACACTTCAGGCGAACTTTCACCAGCATTCACTGATTGTTCCTTTTTTTATTTTGATTATTGATCCAAGCGCGCACGTGTTCGGGAGTTCTATGAGACATTTCCGGATTGCCGGCGATCATTTTCCGACACTCGGAGGAACTCGGCAACGTTCGCGACAGTAAGTAATCGCCGAAATGTAATCGCACGATGTCCTGTTCGGCTATAGACCAACGGCATCTAGACACACGCTTGTTGATTTTAGTTTCGCTGCGACGTTTCGTTTTCTTCTGAATCTGATTGTTGACCCAGGCCTTCAGCTGTTCCGGCGTCCTGTTGTGCAATTCGGCGTTCTCGGAGATCACTAGCTGACACTGGTACATACTCGGCAGATAGCCTTGCTTCAGACAATTCTCGAAAGACTTTCTGGCAACTAGCATTTCTTCGTCGGTCCAGCGTCTCCTTTGAACATTGCTGTAATCTAAATGACATAAAAAAGATAATATTTAGCTACATGTTTATCAAAGTTCTTAACTTAAAATAAAAATTTAAATTAATACATACACAGAGTGCATTAATTTTCATCAAGTGAAATACAAGAATTCAAGTAGCAATAAGGGCGTTTCAAATTGCGCGTTTTTTTTAAGAATAAATAAAATATAGATGGCGCACTGAATTTGTCTGGGTATGTGGGCATTTAAAAAGTGTGATGTATGACATTTATAAAAATGGCTTCGTACACGATACAACAACGCGTTCAAATTGTTGAATTATTTTGTGAAAATCAGCGTTCTGTGAAAAGAGTTTTTAAAAAATTAAGTGAATTTTATGGTTTACATAATCGTTCATCTGAAAGCACTATTGATCGAATTATTAAAAAATTTCAAGAGACCGGTTCAGTGGAAAATCAAAAACGTGAAAAATACAGTCGTAGTGGTCGTTCACAAGAAAATATTGGTTTGGTTGGTGAAAGTGTTGCTGAAGATCCTGAAATGTCCATTAGACGACGTTCACAACAACTTGGACTTAGTTGATCAACAACATGGCGTATTTTACACAAGAATTTAGCTCTGAAGGCATATAAGTTTCAAATAACACAGGAACTGAAGCCATTAAATCATTTAAAACGTCGTTTATTTGTCAATTTCATCAATGAGCAACCAGCTGATTTTTCTCAAAAAAATAATGTTTTCCGATGAGGCACATTTTGAACTTGGTGACTATTGGGGTGAGGAAAATCCACGAATTATCCATGAGAAACCTATGCATCCAAAACGGGTTACTGTTTGGTGTGCATTATGGTCAGGTGGTGTAATTGGACCTTACTTCTTTGAAAATGCTGCCGGTGAAGCTGTAACTGTCAATTGTGATCGATATCGTCGGATGATAACCGAATATTGATCTGAAAGATACACCTCACTTTGCACACGAATCAATAGATTTATTGAGAGAAAAATTTCCTGAACGTTTAATCTCAAGAAACGGTGGTTAATTGGCCACCAAGATTATGTGATTTGACACCGTTAGACTATTCCGCAAAATTTGAAACACCCTTTATTTTAAACTAAAAAGTAGTATTTGCAATGAAGATGTGATTGCTGCAAATGACTGACTGAAAGAATGATCTTCCAAAGACATTAAAGTATGTATTCGCCAAGTTAACCTCTCAGAATATATTGAAACAAAAATGTTTCAAATATTCTAATTATTTCCTTCTGAACTGCGTACAATAATTCATTAACTCACCACGTATACGCGGTTTGTAGCAGAGAAGACCGAACTTTTTTAAAATATAAACAAAAGCTTCCTATTTTCGTAAAATTCATTTATTTTATTCAAAGTAGTCACCTTCGACTTCAATACAACATTTTGCACGCTCGATTAACATGTCGAATGAATTTTTAAGATCACCTTTAGAAATGCCCTTCAAGATCGCCGTCGACGTCTTTTTAATGGCTTCGATATTGGCATAACACTGTCCTTCGATCGGCAAATGTAGTTTGGAGAATAGATAGGAATCACAGGGGGGCAAATCCGGTGAATACGGTGAATGGTTGATGGTTAAAATGCCATTCATAATTAGATAATCAGTGACAAGCGTCGAGCGATTAGATTGTGCATTATCATGTAACAAACGACAGCTACCACTTTCACGAGAGTGAGGGCGCACACGACGAATACGCGCCAAAAGACGCCTCATAACACCAAAATAGTATGTGTGTACATATTATTATAAAAAAAAGCCCTTTGGAGAAGTCAAAAGTGAAGACAATGTTGACTTATTTTTATGATTTGCAAGGCATAACACTATACCTTGATTTGCAAGGCATAGTGTTATGCCTTGCAAATCATAAAAACAAGTCAACATTGTCTTCACTTTTGACTTCTCCAAACGGCTTTTTTCGGTCTTTATTCGCTTGGACGCTTCCATTCAGAGCTTGGACGCTTGCTCTCTGGATCATCTTGAAAACACCACCTCTCATCGCCAGTTACAATAGAACACTTGAAGTTTTCATCCTTTTTTGAGTCTTTAATCACGTCTGTACAATGTTGAAGTCAGTTAGCTCGTGTGGTACAAACCTTGCACAAATCTTTCTCAGCCCCAAAAGCTGTGTCGAAACGCGATAAATTGAATCTTTGGAAATATTTAATTTCATTCCTTCGTATCGCAATGACGATTTCGACTCATTTCTGATAAATTCACGCACAAGCTCGATGTTACTTTCCGTAAGCACAGATTCTTTTGCATCATCTTTAAATCGTTTATACTACTCATACGTGATAAACAAGCATCACCACACATTTGTTTCATGAAATTAAACGTTTTAGTAGACGATCTACCGAGTTTAAAACATAACTTGATATTTTCTCTTTGTTCGAAATTCATTTTTCGACCAATGGCAAATACACAGTTACTTTATGCGTAATTTTTCTGCTTTTAATGATGCAAATGTAATACTTTTATATAACATTAGTGAAAAATCTGCACTACTGACACATTTTTTTTAATAAATGGCGAGACTAAGAATTAGTACTTTAAAAAGGTTGGGTTTTCTCTGCGACAGACTGTGTATTACGTTAATGTAAAAAACAAATAATAAAAAGAAATAAGAAAAATTTTGATACAGAAATTACTTACTAGGATCCTCAGTTTTGACAGAAGGCATATCTGAAATTTGAGAACAACAAATAAATATATTCAATACGAAATTATAAAGTACACGATTTAATGCAAAATTACCAAAGGAACTGATATTTTTTCTATAGTGAAACAAGGGGTTATTTTTCCAATCACAGCCAACTAACTAAACACGAAAGCTCTTCCACTCTCTTACAAACGTTTTATTGGAGAAACTTTTAAAGTGTAAGTCTTGTAGTCATTTCATAGTTAATTGTGCAACCATTTAACACGAATTGACTTCGTATTACCAACATAAACTAGAACACACGATAGTGTAGTGGTTGCATCGGAATAAGTTATGTTATTGACAGGCTGAAAAATAATCAACTCCAGGTAATCGAACAGTTGGCAATAACTCTCGTTAATCGTCGCCCGCGTGCACACTAATGCACATTTAGTGGGAAGCATTAAATACAGTATGGATTTCGAATGAAATTTGCTAATTCGCATTATATAGGGAACGTTTGGTAAGCACAAATGCAAGGTATTATGCAATTAAATCAGAATATGCTAACTACTTGCTTTTAAAAGATGATTTTTTAATAGACAATGTTAAATTGAAAACTTATTAATAAATTACCGTAACACGAACGGTAAAAAAGATTTTTTTAAGCAATGAAATGATGGTTTATGTTCTGGTAAAACTTAAACAAACAATCAGATATGAAACTTGTTGAAAGATCATCTTTGATATGAAAATGTGGACTTAAAAAAGCTGGAAGGAAAGAATACAACAACGTGAAAGCACTCAGACATCCACTTCAAAGAAACACACCACCACTACAAGTTGTAGAATCATTTGGAAGGAAGTCTTCTCAATTCAAATTCAGCAGTACCACACGGTACATGACATGGAAAGAGGTTAAAAATTGATCAATAGTTGTACGATATCAGATAATATGGTAGCTGTTTAATACCATTGATCTTGTTTGACTTTCAAAAATTGCTGTTACAGCAT
Organism: Dermolepida albohirtum; assembly: GCA_031893035.1. NCBI lineage: Eukaryota > Metazoa > Arthropoda > Insecta > Coleoptera > Scarabaeidae > Dermolepida > Dermolepida albohirtum. Next base: position 243,583 of record JAVIWB010002221.1, on the reverse strand, counting down.
GATAAAAGATTAGATAAATGTATGCCAAAAATGTTACGAAACCTAATAATATTCCAGTCAACACTTTTTTAAAATGGGTTTTTCATAGAGGGAATTCGTCGACGAATAGTAGTGGTGGACATAGTAATGAAAGGTATTGAAAGAAAACAATGAACCTGATACGACCACGTTCAACGAATGCTCAAGCAAGCAATGGAATGAGTACCAAATTTAAGGACAAGTGAAAAACCGAAGAAAAATTGAATAGAAGGAATCAGAAAGCTATGAGCAATCGAAACTTACAGGAAGGACAATAAGAAAAACGAAAACAATGAAATCTAGACATCGCACATCGTCGCGGCACGTTTTAAACCGAAATATATAAAAGATATTAGAAGCTTTACAACAAAAGAAAACTAAATGATTTTTAGACAATCTGATTTTATGCCTTTACAAAGATACTTTTTGATTAAATATTTTCACTTACCTTCCTGTTGCTGATTCTGATCGAATTTCCTCTTCCTCAAGTAGGCGTCCTTTTCAACTTTCGGGAGAACTTTCGCCTCTACGATTTGCTCCTCCACTTCGATTTCTTCTCCCACGATCTTCGTCTTCAGGTACTTGAGACACCTAACACCGCACCTTGGAGCCAATTGGGCTATCGCGCCGTGAGCCTTAAAGAAATTCTCTTTGCTTCCCCTGCAACCGAAGACGTAGGGATTTTCAACGTGAACACCGGCATCTTGTCTATGCTTCAGCAGTAAGTCCACGGTCTCGCAAAAATCTAAACTCAGCAGTAAAAACTGCGGACAATCGCCCATTTTCGTCTTGACATAGTTTTGCGGGAAATCATTAAGGTCGTCAGGAGAAGAATGATACGCGCAGCTTTCTTCATGCGGATCTAAGTTTTGGCGATTGTTGTAATCGGTTATCAATAATTTTTCTGGATCTTCGGGGTATTTATCGTTTAATAATTGAATAAAGGTTAGAAGACATTTGATCAGATCTAACCAGACTTCACTCATAAACTGCTCTTCTAATTTAAACTTTAGCTCCACCATTTTGCTCTGGGAATAGTAAAATACTCTTGTGGCATTCTCCGCTAAGTCTTCTTTCGTATCGGGTAGTAATTTTGAAAGTTGAATTCCCGCAGTGCCATTCTTCGCCAGATCGTTTATGATCCTCAGTCTCAGGGGCAAAATTTCCTCGACGCCACTCGACACGGGCAGACTTCCTATACAACCTTCAGTCCTATAATAGTTGTACTTATTTCCGCTGCACCCGAAAACGTAAGGATTTTCTTGGTGGATATTTGCCGAAAGCCTTTCCCGAATTAGAAGATCCAACGTGTTGCAAATCTCCGAACTTAAAAGTAAATTAATCGGAGTACCCTGGAGATTGATTTTCACGTAATTTTCCGGATAGCCCCTGCACTTATCTCCCAGAGAATTGAAGGAATCTAAAGTCTCATCCGCGCTAATACTTTGCCGCTCCTTGTAATCTTCCAACAGTAAATATTGAACTACTTCCGTAAAGGTTTTGTCGTTCATGAGTTGCACGCAAGTCAAAACGCACTTAACCAAATCGATCCAGACCTGGTTGGAAAAATTCTGACTTAACTGTTCCCTTAATTCCAGCATGCGATCAGAATGGTAGTCGAAAGCTTTGCGTAAATCCGTTTCGTAAAGCGTGTATTCTTCATTGAAGACGGGCGGTTTCACGTTTTGAATTGCTACCTCTTCAGGGATTACGGGTTCCAAATTTGGGACGTACACGTCTTGACTTGGTTTTGATATGGTGTTTGTTGTATTGCGCAGGAAAGCTTTAGCTTCGCAGGTTTTGAAGAACGAATCGCCCTCTTCGGGTTTTCCGAATATATAAACGTTTCCGATCGGTACCCCAGCATCTTCGCGATTTTCCAAAAGAACGTCTACGGCCCCGCAAAATTCTTGACTCAAAAGCAAGAACGAGGAAGTATCTCTCAAGCGAACTTTCAAGTAGTTTTTGGGGTAATTCAGTAATAATCCTAGAGTGTGATAAATTTTAACATCCTCGTCCGTATCCAAACTATGTCTTTGCAAATAATTTGAAACGTACAAACTTTCGCCATCTTCGTGAATGTTGTTATTCAAAAGGCGCAGGTGGAGCAAAAGATAATTAACTAAATCGACCCAAACCTCCAGTGAAAAATCCTCGTTGAGTTTGTACGCCATTTCGAGCATGCCGATTTGCGAAAATTGGAACATCCTTTTCAGTTCTCCCGTTACCGTTGGCAATTTTGTTTGGGGTCGCATCAACTTCAACTTCGAATAGATCTCTTTTTTGTACGCTCCGCCAAATTTGTTCAAAAATTCCACCACCATCTGTTGCCGGTCGAAGTATTTTTTCTTGCAGCATTCCATGCTCCAAACTTCTCCGCATATCTTGACGACGGGGCCCAACTTACGGGCAAAATCGGATAGTTTAAAACTGTTCGTTTCTGGAATGAACCGGGCCACCTCCATTACGGTTTTTATCACCAAATCGCAACGGTCCGGATTGAAAATCGTCGAAAACTCAGTTATGGAAGGATCTTGCGTCTTCAACGCCAATAAAAGTTTGCCAGCCATGCGTAGATTCTGTCGAATATACCCCCTTCCCTTGGGTGCAGCATGTTTCTGCGTCAAATGGTTACCGAGCAAAACCAACAATTCGTCACGTTTAATCGCTTCACTGACCTTGTCTTCGATCAGTCTGGGAATGATTTGCGTGGCCATGATTTTGTTACTCCTAGGATGGATGTAGCTGATTATGGCTTGCGCTGTTTTTTTGACGTTTTTCTGGGGACCTTCGCCGTTGGAACAGCGTTTAGTGTGTCGGTACAGGGTTTTTTTGGCGAAATAGTTTCCACAATAGGGACACGGTAAGAAATCACCATTGGTACGTCGGAGGGTGGGATTCGGACGGCGCGAAACTATTAATTGTCCGCCGTTGTACTCAGCATTCATGTTAAAAGCAAACGTACCTCGTGTTCTAATCTTGTACAACATTTGATCTCTTTCTGATGAGCCTTGAATATAGAAAAAAGGATTATGGTATTTTAAAAAAAAAAACAGAAAAGTATTTTAAGTAACAAACAATCAATTCGAGCATCAATTAAGGAAGAAATACATACGTTTCGACGTACAAGGCCTCACACATGTTCTCGTTAACCTATTTTCTGTTTATAAACTAAAGAAATATAATTGCTCTTTCAGATTGACGATAATAATTAACTTTATTTGCGCAGTCACTTGATAAAAGCATAATAAAATAACAAAAATTCGTGTAACCGTTTAAATTCTTACTTTATTATATTAAAACAAACATTGAGCTCGAATCTGAGACCAAATTTATTTAACAAATATATCGCCCTTATCTATAGCATATACGCGGCGCTTTTAAAAAGTTCCGAAAATAGCTTTTTTTTTGGACAGAAAGGAAATAAATTTATTAACAAAATGCTTCGACTTTAACAAAGTTTGGTAACACTTTCTAATAAAAGTTTATTTCGACCTTGTTTCCTCGCGGAAGTCACGATAGATATAAATTCATACACGCACAAAGTTAAATTTCTAAAGTAATTTGAAAAGAAATCGAACTAAATAATTCCGTCGTCGAAAGATGGAGAGTCAGTTCTCTAACTTTTTAAATGCACCTTGTACACACAATAAATATAATAACGAGGAACACAAAAAACCCAACAATAAATCGTTGTAAAGTTGTCGTTTTTTAAAACAACCCTAAAGATGCAAGAAATAATTGAAGGTCATAACTACAAATGAATTTGCCGAATAATATATTCACTTTGTAACTGCTTCTGGGCCTCCGAACTGGAACCGCCTCACTGGTATACGAAACGTCGGCAGTTATACCAGTGATGCGGTTCCAGCCCGGAAGCTCAGAAGGAAATAGTATGGACCACGACCGCGGAAGTCTACGTACCAGATTATATTCACTTAGGTTACTCCGTTCTCGTCGTGGAAGAAGAAACGGAGCAATTGAAACATATTTTAATTTAAAAACGACAAAATTAATAAAAAACAGGAATTTTATTCCAAATTTTGACTTCCAACCAAATTTTATTTAATAAAATCGAGTTTTTTACTTTCCATTTAAGAATTTAATTATTATACAAACCCGGAGAGCTCCATGAAATTATAATTTTGACTTCTGTTTAATCTGTGCTTTTAAAAACCGAGACACCACATATTTATAATCTCAGAAGAGCGATAACAAAACGATAACTAGTCGAAATTGTTTCATTTGTTTACAGTTTCTTTCTTAAGATAACAGAGGTCATCGGTCAAAATCGAATCCGCGTCTACAACACGTAAGAAACGGATGAACCTGTACTCCCAAACAACCATTATAAAAGATAAATTACTTGAGATGATTCTAATTTCAATTAAACTAAAAATGTTTGGTTAAAAGGGATTAAATCATATTTTTAAATTACATAAGACGTAACACATACATTCTAATGAATGAATACTCCAATCATATGCATGATCATTTGCGGTAGTGAAGCACTGATAAAAGTAGTAAATCATCATCCAATTACGATAAAGAGGTCTATCGTTTTCAATTAGTCAAAATTTTTTTTTAATCCGCATAATCAACAATGGTTCGTAATTTTTCAAACGGATGAACCTGTACTCCCAAGCATTTTTTAAGATCAGCAAAGAGCCAGTAGTCACTGGGGGCTAAATCTGGCGAATATGGGGGGTGGGGAAGCAGATCAAAACCCAATTCGTTCAATTTTGCCATTGTTTTCATCGACTCAGGGTGCACAAAAAGGATTTTTTTTCCATTATAAACGCAGATATAATTCACTTGATCGATGATTCTAATTTCAATTAAACTAAAAATGTTTGGTTAAAAGGGATTAAATCATATTTTTAAATTACATAAGACGTAACACATACATTCTAATGAATACTAGACAGTATACTGGGTGAATAAATAGAAGCAATAACAATCATATGCATGATCATTTGCGGTAGTGAAGCACTGATAAAAGTAGTAAATCATCATCCAATTACGCTACAGCAATAGCCGAAGTCATGTTTTGTATGTTCTATCGTTTTCAATTAGCGGGAAGACCAATATAATACGTATACAAGGTGTAAATTTACTGTGCGAAGTGAATATTAAACTCATGTACAAATGATATATTTCCAATACTCGTCTGTTTCAAATTGCGCGGTTTTTTTTAAGAAGGGTATGTGGGCATTTAAAAAGTGATGCATGACATTTATAAAAATGGTTTCGTACACGGTACAACAACGCGTTCGAATTGTTGAATTATTTTATGAAAATCAGCGTTCTGTGAAGAGTTTTTAGAAAATTAAGTGAATTTTATGGTTTACATAATCGTTCATCTGAAAGCACTATTGGTCGAATTATTAAAAAATTTCAAGAAACCGGTTCCGTGGAAGATCAAAAAAGTGAAAAATACAGTCGTAGTGGTCGTTACAAGAAAATATTGGTTTGGTGCGTAAAAGTGTTGCTGAAGGTCCTGAAATATCCATTAGACGACGTTCACAACAACTTGGACTTAGTGGATCAACAACGTGGCGTATTTTACACAAGGATTTAGCTCTGAAAGCATATAATGTTCAAATAACACAGGAACTGAAGCCATTAAATCATTTAAAATGTCGTTCATTTGTCAATTTCGTCAATAATCAACCAGCTGATTTTTCTCAAAAAATAATGTTTCGGATGAGGAACATTTTAAACTTGGTGGCTATATTAATAAACAAAATTGTCGTATCTGGGGTGAGGAAAATCCACGTTTTATTCATGAGAAACCTATGCATCCTGAACGAGTTACTGTTTGGTGTGCATTATGGTGAGCTGGTGTAATTGGGCCTTACTTCTTTGAAAATGCTGCTGGTGAAGCTGTAACTGTCGATGGTGATCGTTATTGTCGGATGATAATCGAATTTTTGTGGCCTGAATTAATGAATATTAATCTAGAGGATATGTGGTTTCAACAGGATGGTGCTACACCTCACTTTGCACACGAATCAATTGATTTATTGAGAGAAAAAATTCCTGGACGCGTAATCTCAAGAAACGGTGACGTAATTGGCCACCAAGATCATGTGATTTGACACCGTTAGACTATTTTCTTTGGGGTTATGTGAAAAGTTAGGTTTATAAAAACAATTCACAATCAATTCCTGCTTTGAATGATGAAATTATTCATTGGTGAGATAGAGCCTCAATTATGTCAAAATGTCACTGAAAATTTTAACAAAAGAGTGGACATCTGTGGAACTGCAAGAGGAGGCCATTTGGCAGATATTATTTTTCGCACGTAAATGCCATAACTGATACTTCAATTACCAAAAAAAGTTTTCGAAAGTGCTATCTGCTTCTGGGTTTCCGGGCTAGAACCGCATCACTAGTATATCTGCCGACGTTTCGTACTGAACTCAGTTTCAGTGCAGTAGTTCAACCCTGAAGATGTTCCATACAAATGGGTACGTCGGCAGAAGCAGATAGCATGGACTACGACCGCGGAAGTCTACGTACTAAATTTTCGAAAATGAATGCAAATTATGTGTTTCATTTATTCTTTAAAAAAACCGCGAAATTTAAAAAACCCTTCGTTTGCAATATTTCTTGTATTTTCTAAAACTTTTTGATATTACCTAAACATAAAATAGTAACTTTATCTTACTACAATGTAATTTTGACATTTCCGGCAAAACCAGCCGAAAGTTAACGTCGAGCTTTATTAAACAAATTTTCTTTAGTCGTTTAAGTTACAATTCAAGCACAACTTAACTAAAATTTAATGCGTGACGTCAACTTTAATCATTAATAGACACCCACTATCAATAAACTCTCATATTAAAGTTCGCAGCACCCTCTCTTCAGCAGCGCGTATATGTTTACTTATTAAATATGCGCTACCTACCACTAGTCTCCTTTAGATAGATTTACGTACCACAGTGATTTCTACTGCATATAAAAATGATTTGGTGGAAAATGAAACAGCACTAACACCATCTTCCGGAAGAAAGCATTTGATTTGAAAATTACGGCTCTGTAAATAGAGTTTCTAAATAGAAAATTCTTAAGCGTCCAAAACTGTGGTTGGTATGCGACAAACTTTAGGTGACGATGCCCCTTTGAAGGGCATAATTTGTAACTGACTTACTCAATTTAAACGTGGTGATAGAAGCGTTGATGACGATGTGCAACCAGGCCCATCAGAAACCAGCAGCTTCGGAAATGATCATTGCAATTAGAGATATTGCTTTGAAGGGCTAAAGACTTGACATGGAAATATCATATCGAATAAATGCGAACGTCACATTTTGCACATAGAATTCAGCACAAGCTGTCGACAAGATATATATTTCAAATCACGAATAGTGTAAATTTATGTATGTAAAGGTCAAACCACAATTTAGAGCTTTTAGAAATGGGCAAATATAGAACCTAAACTTTAACCTTAAGAAATTCCGGATTAAAATAAATAGCAAATTCAATCATACCAATCTACATCAAATAAAAGGCAAAAGTTAGTTGAATTATATCACATAGAAATAAACAAAAATAGGACCTAAACTTAAACCCTAAGGAACTCCAATGGCAAATTAAAATATTTTAAATAGATAACAACTGACGTCGATTAAAAAGATAAAAGTTAATCGAATTAAATTAAAAAGAAAATATAATCAGAAAGCAAAGTAAAGAAAAGTAATTTCTAAAGATAATACCTTTCGGATGTTTCAGCATTTCTTGCACCTCTTCCTCTTCCTTGTGGACATGCTCCAAATGTCGACTCAGTTTGGTGAACGTGTGCTTGCAGAATATGCAGAAGTATTTCTTCGCTCCAGCTGGTGATTGCAGTGTTGGACAGATTGAGTTGGATCTCCGAGAATTTTCTTCAAATAAACGAAATATTTTGAGCAATGAAAATATATTTTGGGATATAAGAAATGTAAAACGATCTGCGGTTTTAGTACGAAGAATATTCCCTTAGTGCTCAGCTTAATTCAGTAGTCTTAATGAAGAATTATACAATGACACACCTTCAATTATCCTTTTACTGAACATACGAGAAATGTACATGATTCAGATTTAAAACATAGTCGAGTTTTTTAATCTACATAAAAACCCTTGACGTCGTCTTTCACCAACTCTTTCAGTAGATACGTCTTCGGTATGTCTCATAAATTCATCTGCAATGTCTTTCAAATAAATGGGACTTACTTCGTCTATATTTTGCCAACCACTGTCTCAATGTAATTGCTGCCGAAGCTGCATTAGTTGCGCATACTTCTTCAACGTAAGTTTTCACAAAATACTCTGCAAAACTTCCTTCATCTTAGCTTCCAGACCGGAACCACTCGGAAGCCAAGATGAAGGAAACGACCGGGGAAGTCCACGACTCAGATTTACTCTCCAGAAGCTTTCAAAATCCTATAGAGAGGTTTCCGGAAGCAGTGAAAATATCGACGTCTTCTTCGGATGAAATTCTTCAAAATCTTCCTTTGACATGAAGCAAAAAATATGCTTTATGCTAAGTTGGGATTATGTATTAGAGGAATCATTAATTTAATGTGTTTTTGGTCACCACAAATCCTTTAGGCAAACACAACGTGATGTAACATTCAAAACTAACTGTTCTTCTTTAGCAGTCCTCTCCTCTACTTTTTCCAATTCATTCTATCTTCTGCGATGTTCTCACTACTTCTTTTATGTATCTAAAGCTTTTCCGAATTACATTTAATCGCTATCAAACCACACTCTTTGTCCATCTGACCTATCTTTGCTTGGCAGCATGATTTACCCATCCCCACTTTAAGTTTGCGATGCGTATTACTACATCTAACACTCGTGTTCTTCTTTCAGTTTTTAGTTTGTCATGTCCAAAGCTTATTCGCGATGTAATTGTGTCGATGGTCCTCTTTGTTGCTTCGAATTATTCCAGTTTGTACGTCGCGATTTGTATTTTATCTGGGTCTTTCCACTGCCCCAGATTTCACGAAACTGAATTGAATAAGGATGTAAAATTTGATACGTATCTTCCTACTCATCTGAGAGGTTCGGTTATGATTTAAAGTCGACATATTTTGAGGAGGTAGTTGGCGTTAATCTTCTACTCTGGTTTACGACCAATTGAAATATGGACAGGGAAATTGTAATAAAAATTTCGATAAAACTAAAGGTTAGGACACGATTCCTTTCGATAATAGGAAAAAAATTAAATCAATGCTTGCTTGAGTAGGGTCGCATCCCTGAAATACAGCAATATCTATCCACTAGCCATATTTTGCTATAGGTGCAATATATTCCAGTGATGACAAAAATTTCTACTGCTTATTACATTTTTTCAACAACTGTTGTTGAAATAGACTCATTTTGGAGAGCTCGCGCAGTCGACTACTTTCTGAGGGAATATCCAGTACAATGTTATAAGCGAGTGGACTTCGAGGCAAAACATGGAAGAGCATCTAGGGAACACTAACACTACAGGCCATAAGTGTTCGCCCACGTGTTTATTTTCGTTTTATTCGAATAAACAATATTATAGCCTTACTAAAACCAATATTGTTATTAAAGTTTAATTAAAAGATAATAATAATTCGATATTTATGTATTTAAGTACTTTAAAACTAAATTATCAATAATGACCATTTTACTACAAACATAAGGTGATTAAATAAATATCTTTTTCTCAAAAATTTTAAATACGATTAATTAGACCATAAATCAAGTAACAAGAAGTATTCTATTTGTACAAAAAAATTAATTTTCATTCAACTTTGGAAGTGTAAAGAGTTCGTGCTAGTGTTTGTGTATTATTTTAAAATAAAATCGATATTTTAAAAAATGCCGCGTGAAAAGAACTATCGATTCTAACACGTGCCCCTATAAGGTCTCCGCATGATACTAACAAAGGTAATAGACAAAAAAATATGAACAAACTGGTATTTTCTTCTTCTTGGCTTCCGGGCCGGAACTGCGTCACTGGTATAACTGCCGACGTTTCGTACCCACTCGTATAAGACATCTTCAGGGCCAAACTACTGCTACTGTTTGTTGCACTGAAACTACCAGTGACGCGGGTCCAGCCTAGAAGCCCAGAAGAATGAACCACGAGCGCGGAAGTACCAGATTAAACTGGTATTTTATTGAATAAAAGACAGCCAGACGAAAAACTCCAGAAACTGCAGCGAAGACATACAGTAATCAGAACAAACCAGTTAGCGTTACGGCGGTGAAAAGGCGTTCGCGCAATGAAAAACTGTTGGATTGGGTAAGAAAACGCAAGGATTAGATGTTGGAAGAATGAAAAAAAAGTTTCTTGGACCGACGAATCCAAATTCGAGATATTCTATTCAAGAAGAAGAACGTTTGTCCGAAGGTCAATGGGAGAGATCTCAAATCATGCAATGCATTCATCGCCAAGCATGAAGGAATATCAGTAATGGTTTGAGGTTGTTTTGCTGGAACATCTGTAGACGGTCTTCTTAAAATAGACGGTATTCTGAGAAGAGGACGGTACAGAGAAATTGTGGAACGGAATGCCATTTCCACTAGAATACAATTAATTGGAGACAATTTTGTGTTCTAGCAAGACAACGATCCCAATCACACGCCAAAATTGTACAGGGAGTATTCAGAGGAACTAGAACGGGAAAGAATATTTGTTATTATGAAAATGTCTCTTTAGAGGGCCGTTTTGAATCCTATAGGTCTGTTATGAGATAAGCTAGACAGATAAAAAATTAGTTCCAATATCTACAAAAACACCATGTACCCAACTAAAGGGTGTTTCAAATTGTGCGGTTTTTTTTAAGAATAAATAAAATATAGATGGCGCACTGAATTTGTCTGGGTACGTGGGCATTTAAAAAGTGTGATGTATGACAATTATAAAAATGGCTTCGTACACGGTACAACAACGCGTTCAAATTGTTGAATTATTTTATGAAAATCAGCGTTCTGTGAAAAGAGTCTTTAGAAAATTACGTGAATTTTATGGTTTACATAATCGTCCATCTGAAAGCACTATTGATCGAATTATTAAAAAATTTCAAGGGACCGGTTCCGTGGAAGATCAAGGACGTGAAAAATACAGTCGTAGTGGTGGTTCACAAGAAATTATTGGTTTGGTTCGTGAAAGTGTTGCTGAAGATCCTGAAATATCCATTAGACGACGTTCACAACTTGGACATAGTGGATCAACAACATGGCGTATTTTACACAAGGATTTAGCTCTGAAGGCATATAAGGTTCAAATAATACAGGAACTGAAGCCATTAGATCATTTGTCAATTTCATCAATGAACAACCAGCTGATTTTTCTCAAAAAATAATGTTTTCCGATGAGGCACATTTTGAACTTGGTGGTTATGTTAATAAACAAAATTGCCGTTTCTGGAGTGAGAAAAATCCACGAATTATTCATGAGAAACCTATGCATCCTAAACGAGTTACTGTATTGTGTGCATTATGGTCAGGTGATGTAATTGGACCTTAATTCTTTGAAAATGCTGCTGGCGAAGCTGTAACTGTCAGTGGTGATCGATATCGTCAGATGATAACCGAATTTTTGTGGCCTGAATTAATGAATATTGATCTAGAGGATATGTGGTTTCAACAGGATGGCGCTACACTTCACTTTGCACACGAATCGATTGATTCATTGAGAGAAAAATTTCCTGGACGTGTAAACTCAAGAAACGGCGATGTTAATTGGCCACCAAGATCATGTGATTTGACACCGTTAGACTATTCTCTTTGGAATTATGTGAAAAGTCAGGTTTATAAAAACAATCCACAATCAATTCCTGCTTTGAAAGATGAAATTATTCGTGTCATTGGTGAGATAGATCCTCAATTATGTCAAGATGTCATTGAAAATTTTAACAAAAGAGTGGACGTCTGTGGAGCTGCAAGAGTAGGCCATTTGGCAGATATTATTTTTCGCATATAAATATCATAACTGATACGTCAATTACCAAAAAAATTTTTGAAAGTGAATGCAAATTATGTGTTTTATTTATTCTTCAAAAAAAAACGCGTAATTTGAAACACCTTTTACATGGTCAAAAATATAACCGGAGACCAACAATCAAAAATTTAAACAAATTTAAAAGAATATTTGTTAAAACTTGTTGGAAGAAATACTTTTTAAAGATTTTAAACGATTTTGTATAATTTTCCAGCAAGTATTGCACTTGTTTCTCTATAACTTTCTGGGTGGGCGAAAACTTATGGCCGGTTGTATAACTTCCGTACATCCAATTGTCATCAAGATTGTATTAACCGCTTCGGTACCGATCAAGCGTTCTATTCAAGCGAGGTTGCTTGAATAGAACGAATGACATTTCTATCAATAAATCACCGCCTACTCTGAGAGAATATCCCTCGTATTCTTCTAGATTCTTTTAATAACACTTTAATGACGCGAAATGTAAAGAGAATATCTAAACATAATTTACCTTCTTGTTCGACATTCGCCTTTCCTTTGTGTTTAATTACTTTTCGTTTTTTCTTCCTCGGACTTGGTTTAACGACACAGAATCTTTTATGTTTCAAGTAACTGATTTTTATGAAGTACTTTCTGCAATTTCTGCACAATCTTACGTCGTTCGTATCTATTGTTCTTAATCCTCCTTTAGAGCTAGGTTTTCCTTTTATTTTGAGGTAGCGACCTTAAAAAACCGAGAAAACAAGCTGTAAATGTTTATTTTTTATTAGCATTTTGCGCATAGTGTAAAAAGAAAAAAGAATCGCAGACTTAGTACAGATTATAAACAAAAATAATTCAAATACAGAACTATTTTCAATTAACTTTTTAATCATCTACCAAACTAGTTGTGTAATTCGAAAATCTCTGCTAAAACTTGTGATGAAAACTTCATCTTAAATTGTTATTTTTACTTCCAATACAACGGCGATAACATACGAGGATAGGTCAATAATTATGTGGTCTAACACAGAGACGGTGCAAATTCGGTGAATTCTTTTTTACCGTTTTACCAGATATGACAGTACACATCAATCTGTCAATTGGTCTGTATTTGACAGAACGCCACAGCGAAGATCTCATGTGATTTTGCGAACGATGGGAAACAAATTAAGTTTCGCGATTAGTGATAAAGTACTTTCATTCGAAAGGTTTCACACCAACCAAAATCGAAGTAGTGTTGTATTCGACACTATTAGAGTCCGCTCTTTCGTTTTCGATGGCGAAAGGCCAGGTTTCCGAATTTAAATGTAGTCGTTAAGTACACTGGATGAACTCCATGGACGTCCAAAAACTATGATTAGAAAATGCGCCGTATCTTATTGAATGACCATCGAGTAAAAGTGGGCCAGACAGTTTTATCGCACCGACCGACGCCACTACGTTGATAAGACATGACTTGCGCCTGTGTATCTGTCGACATCGGGATGCACGCGTTCTAGCAGTCCCGAAACAGTTGTGAAACAGATAGCAACAGCTCTAGGAGAGGTAAGAGCAAATCTAGAATAGGTAGAAATTCCTTTAGAACATAGTAACAGATTCGGAAGAAGTACCAACAGCTCTGGAATTGGTAGGAAGAGGATGCCGACGAACAAACGGTCGCGAGTCATGATGTATCAACGTGGTGCTGACCGGTGTGATAGACCATCTATCCCAATCGTCACTATACCTACTTGCGCGAGATGGCAGACATAGTAGGTGTCTCAAATGAACGTATCCAGAATTATAACTACAGAATTGTAATTGGGCGCAATCACCTTGTCCAAAATTCGTGAACTTGGGTTGAATTTAGTTCTTTATTAGGAGTTCCTTCTTTCGTTTCTAATAGTTAAAAACTAGGTTTCTGAATTTAAACGTGGTTGTGTAAGTAGAAAGGATGAACTTCGCAGCGGACGTCCAAAAACACTGCCTCGGATATGATCGAAAACAATTCACCATATCTTATTGAATGACCGTAGCGGACTTGAAGAGGATCTCAAATGACGATGAGCACAGAATTTTAATTAGAAGAATTGGAAATGCAAAAGTACTTGGTACAATTGTCATTTATGAATTTGTAGTTAATTTCGTCCTTCATTCGTCATTCCCCAGCGATTCGTCCTTTTCGAAAATTAAATTAAATTCTTGGGCGGAAAGAAATTTTCGTCCAATTCTGAGAAATGTTACTGACCTTGATACTTCCCAAGTAACAAAGCTTAGTTTCATCTCTCTGTTTGTTTTAGTTTAATTTCGAGCTTTAATTGTAGATGATACTCTTCCTTAGTAGTGCCGTGATAATGGTTGACATAAAAATCGAGCAACGAATTAACCTGAAATTCCCTATCGAATTAAAAAAATCGCCAACAGAATGTTTACAAATGTTAAAGGAGGTGTTTGGTGATAATGTTATGTTACGTGTGCGAGTTTTTGAATAGCACAAACGATTTTCTAAAGTTCGGGAAGAGGTCGAAGATGATGAACGTCCTGGTCGACTTGTGGCTGCAAGAAATGAAGGGAACGTTATGAAAAATTAATGAAATTATGCGGAAAGACCGACGTCTGAGTATTCAGATGATTGCCGATATGTTAAACATTATCAAAGAAACAAAAGTTTGTGCAAAAATGATGCCGAGAAACCTCACTCAGAAACAAAAAACAATCGCATAAACATTTGCTCTAACATCATGGAACGATTCACAGAAGAACCGGACTTGCTCACAAAAATCATCACACGTTGAAACTTGGATTTTCCGGTATGATCCGGAAACAAAGCGTTAATCAACGAACTGAAAGGCCGCCGGATTGCCAAGACAAAAAAAGCACGAATGAGCAAATCGAAATTGAAAGCGGTGCTAATTGTTTTTCGATATCAAGGGTGTTATTATGACTGACTGGGGGCCTAAGGGTCAAACCGTTAATCAGAAATACTACAAAAAGTTCCTAATCAAGCTGAGGGAAAGAGTAAAGAAAAAAAGACCGGATTTGTGGAAGAACGTCTCGTAAATTCTGCACCAGGACAACACACCAGCTCTGTGAAGCAGTTTTGAGCGGACAAGTGCACTGCTGTGCTCGATCATGCTTCTACCTGTTCTCAAAAGTGAAATGTGCATTAAAGGCAAGACAATTTCAGTCTGCTGAACATGTAAAAGCAAAAACGGCAAAGTTTTGAAGAGACTGACGACTGATGAACTACAGCATTGTTTTAAACACTGCAAGACATGTATACAGCGGCGTATAGATAGGGGATAAGATTATGTTGAAGGGAATAAAAGTTTATTTGCAACACCAGTCCCGTTATTTAATTACCACACCTCGTATTTTCTTTGTTGGGCCACGTAGTTATCGAACCATCGTCGTACACTTTTATAAAACCCGGAGTTATTTCAAGACAAAATAATCGCTCAACTCTAATTAAATATGAATTCACTTTACGTAATATCACTCCTTAATTACTACAAAATTTATGCCGGCGGAAGCAATTCAAGCCCACAATCTTCCAGTGACTAATCAAGTGCATTACCAGTTAGTTTACTGAAGCGTTTATACGATATTAACCGCTAAATGTACTTAGTAACGTACAAACAAGTGTAATCAAGCAGCTTAATCAATATACATACGTAGAAGGCCAAGAAAGTTTTATCGTACGAAGTTGGTCTGTACATTTTTCAAAAATGTAATTTAAGTCTTCTCCACAAAGAAGTTGTATTGGGTTATTTCAAACGACTTGATACGATTTTGCGTGAAGAAAATTAAATAATTATTTAATTTTTTTCCCTTCTTACACTTATCCTAAAAAAATCCGATTGGGTAGACGTAACTTTGGTGAGAAAGAAAATCAACTATTTACCAGTTCCATGCTCATGAAATAACTATCTTCCTGGCATATGCTTTGATATATTCGGTTGATGCATAAGTTTGTTAGCGTTTTTCGAATTCTACAATTAGAGTGCCTTGAAAAAGCTTGTTAGACATATGTCAAAGCTATCTGCTTCTGGGCTTCCGGGCTGGAACCGCGTCACTGGTATAACTGCCCGACGTTTCGTACCCACTCGTATGGGATATCTTCAGGGCTCAACTACCGCTACTTGGCAGTTTTACCAGTGACGCGGTTCCAGCTCGGAAGCTCAGAAACAGATAGTATGGACCACGACCGCGAAAGTCTACGTACCAGATATGTCAAAGCTATTTTAATGTCAAATTAATGTTTAATTGAATAGTTTATAGGTTTTATTATTAACTAGCTTTGTTCTTTATACGAACGGATATTGAGAAGACTACGTTTCCTAGTAAGATGGGATTGCACCCCATTGTCACCTGAATATTGAATGTTTCCTGAAAGAATCTCTACCTAAATGATGGATAGGTCACAAGAAGAATGAAGACCTGACACTTCAGTTCTAGTCACCGATATTTCCTTATCTCACATCTTTAGATTCTTTCTGCGGAAATTTGTGAAAAGTGTAGTTTACATACCATCTTTTCTCACAAATTTGAATGACCTAAGGAACCGTATCATAGCTGTGGTGAAGCAATACATTCTTCATGGACTGTGGGATGAATCCTCCCTTCCTAGAGCTTATCCGTACAGTACAACGCATACTTTAGAAAAAATAGTCTATTGAAATCGTGTCACCTATCTGAATCAGCCTGTGTTACTAGTTAATTAATCTTACCAGACAACAGTTGAACAGCATTGATTTCATTTTGAAGTAACTCAGCCCTCAACTTCGATTTCCCGCTAATAAAACTTACTAACTTGAGGAATATCTCGTGGACAAAAAACAGCTAGAATTATAGTTTCTTAAGTAAATGTAATACTTTTGTGACAAATAATAAAGTCTTATAACTCTTAGTTTTTTGAGTAATATTCAAAGATATTAGTAAAATCGGTGTAGATAACATTCATTTGTGTACTGTTATCCAGGCATTCACAAAGTATTTAGTTAATAGAGAGGATTTGTTATAGTAGAACGATTTTTAACAAAACATGTTACAGTAAAAACATTTCTCAAAAATTTTTGCGAAATCGTTAATGTTTTCAATTGGCCAAAAACCTATATCGCTTTTTTATGTATGAACAAGAATGAGACCTAATATTCCACAAATCATTTTTAACGAAAGATTAAACACAAGAGAGGGTCTCGATAAAGACGTAAGAAGAAAATAGAATGTTGAATAGAAAAAAAACGAATATTTCACAGAGGAGCTAATACATCGAAAACCACTAAAAGCATTTGTGCTGTTTACGGAGAAATCATTATTGAGGAGAGTACAGTAAGGAAATGGTTTTCTAGATTTAAATAGGGTCATTTTGACACAAACGCTTCCCAACATACAGGAAGACCATCGGACTTTAATGAAGATCGTTTAATTCGTTGAGACGCAATCATAAATAATGGAGGAGAATGTATTCTTGATAAGCTGATGTATTTTGTTTGTTAAAAAAATTAATAAATTTTGGATTAAATAAAAAGACTACAAACTTATGCTTCAACTTGATTCCTATTTCCTCATCTTCTCCGATGATCTCTCAATATGATGCTAGCAAAACTTAAAATTTTCTTTTCCGTGCTTCGAATTCTTTGTTTCGTCCCTTCCATCTTTAAGCGCGTTTAAAAGGTATACCTGAATTTGGGTCCTACAAATGCTTCATGTTAACACACCTCACGTTCTTCATTGAGTCCTTGACTTGAGGTTATGAAAAATCTGTACTTGGAGAGTTTCAAACCTGCTGAACGAAGATTAAAGATCTGGAGACGATGTGAAATTTCTCAAAGACTTTCGAACCAATATCGAAGGGAGGGAGATGATATTTTGGAACGATATTCTAGACTCTACAGTATGACGAGTCTTATGTTCATCATTACACCTCTGCGTCAAAGTATATCAATATAAAATGCAGTCTGGAAAATGAATATTACCTAGTGAAAGTCAAACCTTGATTGTCAGTCAAGTGGACGAAAACTTTACAAGAAGTTCATTATGAATAATGCACGTTCAATGTATTGGCCAAAACAACTTGATACTTAAATATGTGATGTGTTGATGCTTCAAGAGAGTACAAGGATGCATACCCCTGTATTATAGTTATTAAGTAGTGTATAAAAAGTTCCAAAAGTTCTGAGATCGTCAACTAAGTGATTTTGAAAGGGGTCGTATTAATGAACTACACGAGGCAGATAATGCATCTCGTGAAATCGCTAAGCGAACGCCAAGAAATATTACTACAGTTATTCATTGTTGAAGAGATTGATCGCAAGTCAATACCATAGAAGAAGTTCTGGACGACCTAGAAAAACTATCTAACCGAAAGATAGGAGACCAAGAATGTTGGCTTTTAAGAATTGGAATAGTACCTCAAGTTCTATGGGAAATGTTCAATGTATATCATCGTATACGCAGTATTGTTCCACTAACAGGCATCGTTTCTTTAGATTATAATCACGTAATGTACGGGCAGATTGGAATGAAGAGTTGAACAATATGATTTTTTAGACGAATTTCGTTTTTGTTTGTGGACCCATGATGGTCGCAGACAAAATCAACGTCGAAAAGAACAGTTTTTGAATTTTATCGTAGAACGTGAGGCTGCACTTACTAATGATGGTTTGGAGTCGAATTAACGTAGAAAGTAGGACTCGCTTAGTATTCCTTTAAGGCCATTTAGGTGCTCAAAGGTACATTTACGAAATTCTGGAACGATTAGCTTTACCATATACCCAAGGGCTAAATAATTCCACGTTCCAACAATACAATATCCGGTCCCATATTGCAACTATCACATTACTATTCTTGTAAGAGGCCAACATCTATATTTTTAATAAGCATGCGCAGTCGCCAAACCGATCCCATATAAAACTTCTCTGGGACGTAAGTCAAAAGATCAGAATGTTTCCTAACCCTTCAATGAACTTACAACTACATGGCGCTCTACAAATTGCTTGGAACAAACTTCCACAGGAGTCAATAGAACATCTTATTAGAAAGATGTCTGGGTGAAGAGCAGAATGTATTCGTTTACACGAAGTGACAACTCATTATCAAAATTTTGTCTATAAATGGTATGAATTTTCGATTTAAAATTTTAATTTTTTATTATTGTCAAGACGGTATTTGGTTTAAAAATATATAATTTTACCGGGTAATTCGTTTTCGTTTGTCATTAACTTGCATACAATCGTATCAGGTCTTTTGAGAAACTCAATATACATACATACGTACAATACTACGAAATTGAATTTGATGGAGCCTGTGGCTGATTAACTTAATCACTAAGGTTGGTATATAACCCCTTTCCACATTAACTTTTGTAATTCTGTATACGCATTTCGACAACTAAGTTGTCATCATTAGTAGACAATTGCAAAGTGTACATCTTGGTTCTCAGCGGTGTAGATCGCGTACGGAGTTTGTTTTCGTACGTGTTTTACCAGGTACCACCACTTTGCAATTGTCTGCTGATGATGACAACTTAGTTGTCGAAATGCGTATACAGAATTACAAAAGTTAATGTGGAAATGGGTTATATACCAACCTTAGTGATTAAATGCTACGAATGTTCAAAATATTGAAATATAACAAAGATAAATTCATTGAACACATCAAGAAAATAAATTAGCAAAAAATGTCTGGAAATAAGGCCTTCGGTATAAAGAAACACGTAATATAATAGCACATACATTTTAAGAAAAGTATTAATATTTACACCAAACAAAGACATTCTAGCACTACTAACAAAATAGATTACATGCAAAACAGCTACTTACACATGTAAATATTTTTAGGATTAGTCTGCACCTTCTCAGTTTCAATTTTCATTTTGGCGGTGGCGCTGTCAACAGCCGATTGGTCAACACGTAGCTTCTCTTTTGTAGAGCACGATGAAAAAGGTTTCTGGTAATTCACTGCTAAATCAGGTGCAGAAGGAACAGGCGTTGTTATTGAAGATGGTTTACAACTGATAGAAGTTGCGGAAATTTCAACTTGATCAGTTTTGGAATCAGAAGAAACCCTCTTAGACCTCGCAGGATTTAAATTACGTTTCTGCTTGACTACCGATTTAAGAGGCGTAGATTTTGTATGGGAAGAATTAGTAGATTTTGAGCAATCCGGTGGTAAATTGGAAGAGGTTGCTATTAACGGTATGTCCAAAAACTCGTGTTCGTCTGTTTCAGTTCCAACAGGATTTTCGAACTTCACTTTAGTAGGAATAAGAAATTCTGAAGACATCATATCTGATTTAGATTCTGCATGGATTGATGGCTCAATTTTAACAGGGGACTTCGGCAAATAAGATTTAAGTTCTTTTGCTGATACGTGCTTGGAACGTACATTAGATATTTTAGATCGTTCAGATACAGATTTCGCAAGTGCATGTGTATTAGATTCGACATGAGATTCGGTCGAAGATGAAGACTTGCAAAGTTTATCAAACTTTTCCGGTGGAATTTTATTTAATTTAACGAAGCACTCAACGGGACATAATTTAGATATGATATCAGACAGAGACGATTTAGGCAGAAAGGGCAAATTAGATATAAAAGATGTGGGAGGAGATTTATCAAATTGTGATGAAGTATGGTCAGACGTTGATGGTTCTTCGCTTATAAAATTATTGTCAAAACTTGTATTACTTCTGGTGATTCGTGAAGTTTTGGAAACTTCCAAATTTTCAGGAAAATCATAATCTTCTTCTTCCATATAATTCTGCATGGCGTCGATTAATGCAACGTGTGTTTCCTTGTGGCCAACAGGCGAACCGAAAATATAAGGGCTTCCTTTGGGGACGTTAGCTCGAAGTCGATACTTTAAAAGCAAACTTATAGCTTCTTCTTGGTTGGAAGTTAGGAGAACCGACATTCCGTCCAAATCTTTCTGGAGAATCACTTTTGGTGGCACTCCCTCGGCGAATAAATTTTTCATTTTGAAATTGTGATACGTATCTTTCAAGTCTCCGTGTACTTCCTCATTAAATAAGCGTCTCTTATTAAAATCGGTTATTAAAACAGTTTCGATATTAACGACTTTGGGGTTTACGAAGTGCAGCGACGTTAATACACATTTCGCCAGATGCAGCCAAACGTTTTGGGAAAATCCCTGTCGGAGTGCTAAAACTAAACGCTCCAAATCAACGAACAACTTATCCTCGATTATACATTCGACGTAGTCTTTTCGATTGCGCGCCCCGCAATGCGTTACGTGCCTGGAGAAGCCTCGAGTTTTAAACCTCTTCGAACACTTCGGACATTTACTATATTTCTTTATATCGAGCGTGTTGATACTTTCCTTTACTTTGTTCAGTTCTCGCAGGTACACTTCCTTGTAGTTTGATTCGAAATTGAACATGCGATTTCCGTCCTGGCGAATTTTTGCCAATAAGTTCTTTCTAGCATGTGAATCTTAAAAAATTTTACGAAAAATAAATGATTAGTTTCTAAAATTTGTAGTATTTATACCGGGTGTTCCAAGATTTGATTGCCACAGCTTAAGGTTGTGCTAATGGATAAATTTCAAGTAAAAAAAAGTCTAATGGACATATGCACAAAACTATATCGTAACTGAGCTATAAGCATTTGTAGTTTTAGATAACCCTATTAATGCAAATATTATGTATTCAATGATAATCATTTAAAATGACGTCGCTTTATTGAATTAGTGAGCTACAAGCATTTGAAATCATTTAAAAAGAAGTCGATTTACTGAATTAGTTCTTCAAAATGTCCGCCTAGTTGCTGCATACATAGTCTAACGCTTTAGAATTGAAGAGATAGCTCTGTTAACAGCCTCAGGATCAGCAGGAATAGTTTCTATGGCATTTCCAAATCTAGCAACGAGTTGTTCTCTGTTTTCAAGTTCTGCAAACCCAAATTCTTCAGCTTAGCCTATAAAAAATAAACTAGGGGATTCGAGCCTGATAACCTTGGAGACCAAGCAACTCCTGAACTTGTTCCAATCCATTGCTTTATATAATGTAGATTGCGAAAATCTATTACTTGTTTACTAAAGTGAAGACGTGCGCCATCGTGCTGTACCTATATTCTTCACCTTACATTAAGAGCACCGTCATCCAGTAATGTTGTAAGGCCATTTTTTAAGAAACGTGAATAGCGAACTGCCGTGAGACGGTCGTCAAGAATGCAGCACGAAACATTCATCGAAAAATTTCACTTGAAAAAGGGATTCCCCTTGTTATCTGCTTCTGGGTTTCCGGGCTGGAACCGCGTCACTTGTATATCTGCTGACGTTTCGTACCCATTTGTATGGGACATCTTCATGGCTGGGAACCCAGAAGCAGATAGCATGGACCACGACCGCGGAAGTCTACGTACCAAATTCCCCTTGTTTTCTGTGGATTTTCAAGTGCCCAACAACGTAAATTCGTAGTGTTTTATTGATGCCGTTCCTAGTGAAGGAGGCTTCATCACTAAACAGTATTTTCTGGCGAAGCCCTCGATTTTTCTCTACCTAGCGACTAAATTCAAGTCTTAGTGCGTAGTCGCCAGGTTTTAAAGCTTGTACAGAAAAGATATGGTACAGGACACACTAAAATTGTGTTCTCCATACTCTCATGCAGTCAACGTTGAGTCTGTTGGTTATTCTTCGGACACTGGTGGAAGATTGAGCGTCAACCATATTAAGTATTGCTTCTTGAGCAAGTTTTTATTGCATAGGACGTTTAGAAGTGGCTACAAGAAACTTACTTGTTCTATAAGGTGCGAGTGTAGTGAAGTACGTGCAGTAACACGAAAAAATAAACACTTTAAGTTAAATTAATTGACGTTTGCTGTCGCGATGAATAATAACTGATGAATCACAGCCAACTTGACAATTCAAGAATAACGAAATCTATAGCTGTACGTAATACCAGCATTAATAGAGCTATTACAATCTCCAAATGCTTGAAACTGCGCTATGATAGAGTTTTGGACATAATTTATTAGATACATCCTTAAGCTGTGGCAATCACGTCATGGAAGACCCGGTATAGTAAAACGAATAGTAAAAAGGATTACGTATTCTTTTCTTTTTTAATATATTGGTTATTTTGTTGAAATTATAACCTTCACTCTTTTTTACTGGAAGTTTCGACCGTTGGGTTAAAACAACACTTAATTTATATGAGCTTAATGTTAATGTTAACATAAATTAAACCAGCCCAACTGTCAAAACTCCCAATAAAAAAGGGTAATAATTATAGTTAAAAGGATGTGTTATATTTCTGCTAGTTTATGAAAAAATGTTTAAAATAAATATTAAAGATGAACAATGAATAAAGTATTTAAAGATGAGCATTTATTGGGTAGGTGCTTATTTTCATAGTGTAAAAAATGTAATCACCACTGAAACCACTACTCATAGGAATTTTCAAAGCCATCGAAGTCCTTCATCAAAAATAAGCAAAACGTTTTAACCTTGTAAGAATCTATGTTCAAAATCAAATTATTTGAAACATCCTATCCGTTTCCTCTCCTCTATTTGGAGACAATAATTTCTGAACACCCCTCGTAGATCATCAATAGAAAACTGAAAATATTTGTACTCCCAACGGAACTTTTTGCTGAATATTTAAAGATGAACATTTATTGGGCAAGTGCTTATTTTCATGGTGTATAAAATGTAATCACCACTGAAACCACAACTTACAGATATTTTCAAAGACATCGAAGTCCTGCATCAAATATAAGCAAAACGTTTTAACCTTCTAAGAATCTATGTTCAAAATCAAATTGTTTGAAACATCCTATCCGTTTTCTCTCCTCTATATGGAGACAATAATTTCTGAACACCCCTCGTAGATCGTCAATAGAAAACCTAAAATATTTGTACTCCCAACAGAACTATTTGCTAAATATTTAAAGATGAACATTTATTGGGCAAGTGCTTATTTTCATGGTGTATAAAATGTAATCACCACTGAAACCACAACTTACAGATATTTTCAAAGACATCGAAGTCCTGCATCAAATATAAGCAAAACGTTTTAACCTTGTAAGAATCTATGTTCAAAATCAAATTGTTTGAAACGTCCTATCCGTTTTCTCTCCTCTGTATGGAGACAATAATTTCTGAGCACCCCTCGTAGATCATCAATAGAAAACCTAAAATATTTGTACTCCCAACAGAACTTTTTTCTAAATATTTAAAGATGAACATTTATGGGATAGGTGCTTATTTTTATGGTAAAAAAGTGTAGGCACGACTAGAATCACCACAACTGACAGGAATTCTCAAAGGCATCGAAGTTCTTCAACAAAAATAAGCAAGACGGTTTAACATTTGTATTCCCAGCAGAACTTGGCTACATATTTAACGTAAAACATCATTTAAACTAGACTTAATGAATGTTTAGGTAGTTTTATAACGAACGGGTACACCTTTAATTTATCTAGCAGAGCTTGGCAAAACTCCAACGTTACAATAAATTTTACAGTACAGTAGTTTCCTAAAGGACAGATATTTTTAAGTGTTACCAACTTTAAAGTAGAATACGACGCGGTTCTCCATAGAAACACAAACGATAACCGACTACCTTAATCTCATCTAATGACGTCTATTTAGTTCAAAATTACTGAAATAAAATTCTCTTTGAAAACGAAGTATCTCCAATTAATAAATCCATCTTTCTCTTCACTTTGATAATGAACAATGTTTATGAATTATTTACCCCCTCTCTCTCCTTCACCCGTCCTCTTTCGGTTGTTTTTCTTTTCTCCTTTTACCGCAGCGCTCCTGTCTTGCTCCGGTTGAAAACTCGCACAACAAAGCAACCACGAATTAATAAAAGGGTAGCCGTTTATATTTCGGGAACTGGCAACACTGTTAGTGCTGCCTTTGGTCTGATGATTGCATCGTGAAGTATGTCATTTTTGACAATACATTTACCTTGACAGTTTTATTATCCGGTCGCTGTTTCTATTGTTGACAGGAACTTGAAAATTTTTGTCAGCGAACATTTTCGTGCAATTATTTTTCATAATGATGTTGAAATGATAACGCAAGACCGTCATGTGACATACCCAGAGATGAGGCATCTCCAGGTCTTAGTAACACCAGCGTGCATAAGATCCTGCATAAACATTTAGCCGTTAAGAATCTATGTTCACGTTGGGTACCACATAATTTGACAACCGCTCAAAAAAAGACTCGCGTCGATTGGTGCCAAGAAATACACAAAAAATACAATGACGATGCTTCAAAGAACATTTAAAAAATCGTCACAGGTGATGAATCTTGGATCTATACGTACGATCCCGATAGTGGTGAGTGATAGCCCATATCAGGGCTATCCTGAAGATGGTAGTAGATGTACTGCCCAACCGTTATAATACCATATTTCTACAAACGATGGAAGTAGCCTATTTAATTCGTATCTATGAAAACCTCGCCGAGTGTATTTGAAATTAATTCCCTACATAACAGAATTTTCACGAATGTTAAAGGATATGCAAACTCGTAATTATTTGCTTATTAAATCGTTAGAATTAAGGTAGAAATTAATAAAAACTCCTGCCCGTTCAGTGAAGAATCGAACCACACCCATCCGCTTGCCGGGTGAATACTCTACTATTGAGCTGCCTAGAACTGCAAGATTGGATTCTTCAATTACGCCATAGATTTCATTATATGGTAAAAACAGATCTTTAAATAAAAGCCCGCAGTAGGTATTATTATTGTTATTATTATTATTAAATACACTTGTAATTGCATATATATACATACGTGTATATACACCATTACGTGTATTACACGATTACATTAATTACATAGTTATAATTACGGCAGAAATTAATTTAAAATAAATCCTGCCCGTTCGGTAAGGATTCGAACCCCATTCGTCCACTTGCCGAACGGATGATCGTCGAAGCATATATCTTACAAATTAAAAACAAATATTCTATTAATAGCACCATTGGTAGTCACGTGAATAAAGAATACTTATTTACTTTTTGGCAGTCTAGAAAGTTCCTTAACTTCTTCCTCGTCTCCGTGAACATGGTTCAGATGAAACTGCAAGTTGGTAAAAACTTGCTTGCAATATTTGCAGAAGTATTTTCGAGTTGACGTTAGGACATCGACTTCTTCAGAATTTGCGAGTTCTACAAAATATTTGAAACGTTTGTGAAACAAAATAAGTAATAGAAAATGCAGTTGAATTTGATGGAGCCTGTGGTTGATTAACTTAATCACTAAGGTTCATATATAACCCCTTTCCACAATAACTTTCGTAATTCTGTATACGCATTTCGACAACTAAGTTGTCATCATCAGCAGATAATTGCAAAGTATCGCACCTGGTAAACCACGGCGATAAATACCTGTACGAAAACAAACTCCGTACGCGATCTGTACCGTTGAGAACCAAGATGTACATCAGATCGCGTGCGGAGTGTGTTTTCGTACGGGTATTTTTCGCCGTTGTTTACCAGGTGCTACACTTTGCAATTATCTGCTGATGATGACAACTTAGTTGTCGAAATGCGTATACAGAATTACGAAAGTTAATGTGGAAAGGGGTTATATATCAACCTTGCTGATTAAATAGAAAATGCAATTTGATATATGTATCTGATGTCGATTAATTTTAAAATTGCATTTTGCATGAGCAAATAGGGACATAATTTACGTACAAAAATAACCACTCAATATTTATTAGGTATTAACTGAAGCAGTTTGTACATGCTGCAATTTATTACATGCTGCAAATATTAAAAATACCAAAGAAACTAATGAAAGACATATTATCTCTACAAGTACAGGAACAGACTCTTTTCAAAGGGATTTCTGTATCCAACTCTTTGTAACACTTAAAAATTTCAAGATTTTCGTTGATCTTAATTTACAGCCGATAGCATTTTGGTTGTTGCAAAATAATGCAGGCACTTGAGCAGCAGTTTTAAAATACTACAGGGTGGGGCAGAACAACGAGCGATTTTAAAAAGCCCGCTATTCGCGCCGTGTCATTCGGAGGTGGTAGGGACGCTATCGGCCATGTTTCCTTGATATTAGCATTTAGTAACAATGGAGCGTTGGACCCCTCAACAGCGTGCGTACGCTATTAAGGCGTTTTATGAAAATGATAATTCTTACATACGCGCGCGTCGTGCCTTTCGAAATCATTTTAACATTAATCGCAATCAACCAGTGCCGTCTGCCTGTGCCATTAAAAAATGGGTTAGGAACTTTGAGGAAACTTCGTCAACGACAAAAAAGAAACCTGGTCGGCCAAAATCGGTACGTACGCTCGAGAATATCGACCGTGTAAGAACTACTATTGAGCGAAGCCCGCGTCGTTCAGCTCGCCGGCATAGCACTACACTTGGGATTTCAAACCGAACTGTCAGACGAATATTACACAAGGATCTCCACCTTCATCCATACAAAATCCAAATCGTACAGGCTCTTAAAGGCACGGATTATGTGAGTCGACAACGATTCTGTGAAGAGTTTTCAGATTTAATTAATCAACATGAGGATATTGTAAACAACTTATGGATGAGTGACGAAGCTCATTTCCATTTGTCCGGTTACGTCAATACGTTACGTCAAAACTTTAGATACTGGAGAACCCCTTCACTCCACAAAAGTTACTGTGTGGTGAGTTATGTCTTCATCGGGGATCATAGGACCTTACTTTTTTGAAAATGCTCGTGGCAATGCTGTGACAGTAACCTCACAAAGATACGCCGACATGTTGGAAAAAACTTTTTTGAACCACAGCTTGCACGCTACGAAGTTAACGAGGAAACATTTTTTCAACAAGACGGAGCAACCTCCCATACAGCCAGAGTATGCATGAATATTGTTAACAGATTATTTCCAAATCATGGGATTTCTAGAAATGGGGACATCACCTGGCCTTCCCGTTCACCGGACCTCACACCGTGCGATTTTTTCTTATGGGGGTACTTAAAAAGTAAAGTGTTTCAAGATAACCCACCACAAACAATTCAAGCCCTGAAAGAACGGATCCGACAGGAAGTGGAAAACATTCCCCTAGCAATGCTGCAAAATGTAATGAATAGTTTCAAAACACGATTGGAAGAATGTGTACGCCTGAACGGATGTCATCTTTCCGGAGTTATTTTTAAAAAATAAAATAATTAATGCTTTTTTATATTCTTTGAGAAAATAATGAATTTATTCCTAAATATTGTTTTTCTTGTTTTTACAGCCTTTTTAAAATCGCTCGTTATTCTGCCTCACCCGTTATAACGCAACTTAAACTTATTTTAATATGAGTAAAACCCAACAAAATCAACACGTTTTTGTCAATGAGAAGCTATTGTTTTTCCCAACAACATAAAAGTCAACTTCAGACTTCCAAGACTTGATAGTTTCTCTGAACGCGTTCTAAACAACCGTTTGGTTGATGAGGAATCGTGTCTGCACGAAGAAGTGATAATTTTTAGAAGGCTAGAGCTCCAGATTATACTTTTGCTCAACATTCGACGCTGCAAAAATTCAACGAGTTGAACTATAAAACGTTGCCTCATCCACCCTTTGATCAGGAAACACTTTATAGGTCAACTCTTTTAATTTCTGCAGCATCGAACGTTGTCCTGCAAAAGTATTAGATCTTTTCTGATTGAGAATGCTAGATAAATGCATTGCATTTACTCCTGGAGCGTGTTCAAAAGAGGTTCCTCAAATATTTATCCTACAGGATTGATGGTCATTATCCTGCCTTTGGTTCGACGTATGAAGGTCTGCTTGCTAGGCACAATTTTGATTCTCTTGGTATACGCAGGGAGAAAACTAGTAACGGTTTTCTTTATAAATTAATAAATAATTTTATTGATTCTTCTGTGCTGTTGTCCCAGGTTGACTTCCTCGTGCCTAGTTTTGACACTAGATGATCGGCGACCTTCTCAATAGCTAGGGCAAGAACCAATGTTCTCCACAAAGCTCTATTGGTACATACATACGTATATCCAGAAATGACAATGTCTTATACAAGGATTCCTTTCGTTAATTTGAATCTATTATTGTTCGTTCAGTTTTTTTTTGTATGACTTGGATTACATTATTATAAGTGTGTATACTTTCTTTTTTTGTGAACTGGATTCTTATTTTTTTTGTATTACATTAACTGCACCTATTTTTGTTTCAATTTTAATTTTATTCTTAAGTGCATTATGTCCTGTAAATCGTCTGTGTAACTGTTGGGCATTAAAGGTTATTATTATTATTATTATTATTGCAGCTCTTACTGCATTTTGCATTTGGTACTTCTCTGCAGTTGTGGTTTCTTTAGAACAAAGTACCAATGTTGTTCTGTATATTCTAACGTAGGAATACGATTTAGAAATTTATTTATACTCGTTGCAGTTAGCAATCAACTTTTGCGAGCCATCTTCGTGTCACTGAGATGATGTAAGCTACCGAGAATACCTGCGCGCGTTCGTCCCACATCGATTCCCGTCGCTGGTTACCCGGAATATTGTGCACCGTTACCTATAAAGCCCTAATATACGAGGATAGTTTGACAAGTAGTGAGAATGACAAGTAGGTGGCGCTCTAATTGGTGAAACAAATGCACTGTAATTTAGGTTGCTTATTTATATGTTTACATTCCGATATTTAGATAAATCGGTTGATTAGTTTATTTTTGACAGCTGATTGAAAAAGAAGCAGCACGTCGTTGTGGTAAAATGGAAAAAGCAGAGTATCTCGTGGTGATTAAATACTTCGTAATTAAGGGTATGAAAGCTACCGAAATAAAGGATGAGTTACGGGAAAAATTAGGTGAATCTGCTTCATCATCCGCCACAATAAGTAGATGGGTAAATGAATTTGAACGTGGTAGAACAAGCTGTGTTGATGAAGCGCCCTCTGAAGCACCCAAAATCGTGACTTCTAAGGAAATGATTATCAAAATCCATAATATTAATACGCAAGATCGACGACTCAAAGTGAGAGAGATAGCAGACATGGTAAACATTTCAACAGAACGCGTACACCACATTTTAACGAAAGAATTGGGCCTTTCCAAGCTTTCGGCAAGATGGGTGCCGCGATTGCTTACGACTGATCAAAAGTTCACTCGTTTGCGCATTTCCAATGAGTGTTTGGACCTTTATAAGCAGAATCCGGTTGATTTTTGTAGGCGATTTGTTACTTGCGATGAAACTTGGATACACTACGGTACACCCGAAACTAAACAACAGTCGCAACAATGGTTAGAACGTGGTTCTGCACCTCCAAAGAAAGCGAAAACCACTTTATCGGCAAACAAGGTGATGGCATCAATTTTTTGGGATTCAAAGGGCATTTCGCTCATTGATTACCTTCAGAAAGGTGCCACAACAAACGGACAATGTTATGCAGAACTTCTACAAAAATTAAATGTTGAGATTCGTGTTCAACGGCCAGGAATATCAAAGAAAAAGATTCTGTTTCACCAAGACAACGCTCCCTCGTATACCAGCACAGTTGCGATGTCCAAAATCCACGAGTTGCATTTCCAATTAGTACCGCGTGCGCCTTGTTCGCCGGTCTAGCCCCTTCCGACTTCCACCTTTTTCCAAAATTGAAAACGGCACTAGGTGGAAAGAAATTTTCGTCTAACGACGAGCTTATCATCTTCGTAAACGAGTATTTTGGAAGCCGTCCGGAAACGCATTTTAGAGATGGCATAAGGGCATTGGAGCACCGTTGGAATAAATGTATTGCTCTTTTAGGAGAATATATTGAAAAATAAAAATTATTTTGTATTTAAAAAATTTGTTTTTCTTTTCCATTCTCACTAATTGTCGAACTACCCTCGTACACAAAGAAAAGTGTATGTTAAAGGAAAAAATGAGCTTCAATAAGTATACGAGGAGAAATTTACACAACATTGTTTATAACCTAGTCTATATGTAAAATCAAAGTAAGGAAAATTCTGCATTACTTTTGGAACAACCTAAAAACACAGTAAATTTATTATTATTATTTATTGATTCTTTAAATACTTTTTTTACTACCATACTATACTATTTTTCTTAAATAACTGTGTCTATTTAATTAAAAGGCTTTAAAAAGTCAATACAAGGTGATTACTTAAAAAAAATTGCACCAATTACCTGATTTACCATTTAAATCTTTAGACTTATCTGCTTCATCTTCCTTTTGGAACTTCCCAGCCAATACGTCTCCAATAGGGTTTGCTAACGTCCTTGTTGTCGTTAAATTGGTTTCTGTAACATCCACGGAATCATTTAATCCGACATCGAATGCATCAATGCCATCATTATCGTTTCCGCGCGATTCATTTATGTCTTTATCGATGTTGATAGTGAATTTCTTTTCTTCCGAAACGTCGCCTGAAACTTCACACTCCACTAGATTCTGTTCTGCAGGTTTATCCTGTTCACGATCGGACACTTTCGGCTCAATTTCTAAAGATTCCATCTGTAAGGAATCGTCACAAATCAAACTGGGCATCTGATCGTCTGCAATCGCCGTAATAGGTGGATCTTTTTCCGCGGAATCCAATTCATTCTGGATAGAATTTGTCGAGTTATCATTTGCCTTTTCGAGTTTATCCTGTTTTGGATCGCTTTCAGCGGATATATTTTGATATTGAAAGATGTAATCGGAACTGGGTAATGGAACCTTTTTACTCAATTTTGCATTATAAACTTTACGGAATTTCGATTTTAAAGTTTCTCCAAGACCCGAAGAGGAATTACCACTTTGAGTTGAAGGAATTTTTAAGTTACGCTTAGTATATTTTTTCTTTCTTGTATCGGCGGTTCCGTCAACACGAAATGAGCTGTACAAACTCTTTTCGCCCGAAATCGTTTCTTTAGTTCGACTATTTTTAATCGGCAAACCTTAAAAAATGAATTACGAAAATTAAGGGTAAATTTTAGTGGTGACGGTGGTTGATTAAATTAATTAACGAAGGTTAATATAACCCCTTTCCACTATAATTTTCATTGGAAACTTGGAATCCAACGCATTAAGAAGATATCAAACAATACACGTATGGGGACATGGGCCTTTCTCAGTAAAATGATTTTGTAAATTCGTACAAAAATTTGAACGCTAACATGTAAAGCTAGTGACATTAAGCGAGTTCTTGTTTTACAAGAAGTTCTGGACGTTCGTGAGAATTATGCGTATGATGTTTCTAGTGCTAAAAAAACTTTCAAAACTATTGTAGATGACATATTCAACAGTGCATTAACCCACACACAACTGCAGAGCATGAGCAGAAGATAATCTAAATACGACTGTTCAGAGAGGATTACACGATGCAAATTGTTTGGTCCGATTTACAAATTTGCAAACAGGACCATATTTCTATGAATAAATGGAACATGGACAAACGAACCCAGTAACTATAAACGAGTAGCGATATTTTCGAATATTGCAAGGCTTTGAACTACCAACATTATAGAATTTTGATATTGGCAATTTTGATTTTGTGCAAGACGATGCTTAACCTCACATAGACAATAATGCGAGGGTAGCCGTTTATATTTCGGGAACTGGAAACACTGTTAGTGTTGCCTCCGATCTGATGATTGCATCGTGAAGATTGTCATTTTTGACAATATATTTACATTGACGGTTTTATTATCCGATCGCTAGTTCTATTGTTGACAGTAACTTTAAATTTTATGTCAGCGAAAAAATGGAATTAACCCACGTTTTCGTGCAATTATTTTTCATAACTTTCGGCGTGGATTATCTCAACAAGAATGCATCGACGAGCTGGATTATTTACATGGTGATGAAGCGCCATCGAAAACTACAGTATATCGTTGGTATAGTGAATTCAAACTTGGACGGCGTTCTTTGGACGCTGAATTTCGTGAAGGTCGTCCCACGAATGTTGTTGTGTCGGAAAACATTAATGCAGTGCCTTAATTGATGATGCAAGGCCATCGTGCGACATACCGTGCGATCGAGGCATCTCTAGGTATTAGTAACACCAGCGTGCATACGATCCTGCATGAACATTTAGCCGTTAAGAAGCTATGTTCACGTTGGGCACCACATAATTTGACAACCGCTCAAAAAAGAGCTCGCGTCGATTGGTTCCAAGAAATGCACAAAAAATACAACTTGCTTCGAACAACGTTTATAAAATCGTCACAGGTAATGAATCTTGGATCTATACGTATGAGCCCGATAGTACACAGCAGCCGACTGTGTGGGTATCCCAAGATGAGCCAAAACCAACAAAAGTTGTTCGCGCTCGAAGCACATCAAAACAAATGGTCGTCGGTTTTTTCGGAAAAATCGGACACGTTGCAACCGTGACTTTAGAGAGTTATAGAACGGTCAATTCCGAATGGTACACAACTATTTGCCAAAAGTTTTTGAAAAAATAAGGAAAATAAACCGAAAACGGCAGACCATTCTCCACCATGACAATGCGAGCTCTCACAGGTCGGTTCAAACAATTGAATATTTGACCGGGCAAACTTTGAATTGATGAGCCATCCGCCGTACACCCCTGATCTAGCACCCTGTGATTTCCTTTTGTCCCACACGTAAAGAATAAACTACGTGGTCAACGGTTGTCTACGCCGGAAGAGGCAGTTGAGGCATTCAAAACTCATATTTTGGAGATACCGCCTTCACAGTAGCAACAATACTTTTCGGATTGGTTTAAATGAACGCAAAAATGCATTAATTTTCAAAGAATGTTTTGAAAAGCAATAAAACTATTTTCGATAATAAAAAAATTTGTTTATTTGCTATTCCCGAAATACAAACGGCCACCCTCGTATATGTAAATTACTACAAAACACATTTGGTGATTATGTAATTAGTAGGCATTTTCAGAAGAGGTGGTCTTCTACGTGACCACATATAAATCCTCCTTAATACTAGTAATGCGATTGCATCAAAAAAAGGGTATTTCTAAGTAGACCTACTACTAGTGAATAACTGAGACAATTGGTACCACATTCTAGGGAATGTTCGAAATGCTGTTCATAATTTAGAAGACTGACTATTTTTAATTTTAACTTTTAAAAATAAAACCCCAATTCTTTACTAATAATTTGGTGTTTTTATTTTGGCGGAATTTAAAAGTTTGGTAAAATTGCCATCATTTCATACTGGACACTTACTTTTGAATAACCCTATACTTTTCACTGCAAAATGTTTGTGGCATTTTATTACGTAGCCCATGCCACCTACACGCGGTAAGTTAATAAATCAACAAGACGGAAATACTGATGACCACAAATCGACAAAGGATAGTGCAACCTGATGGACGGAATTTTGAAATTTCCAATCAAAAACACAGTAGCTTATTTATAAAAATACCTTGCGCTTCCTTTAAAGATTTCTTTGCAATATATTTTCTCCTGTAAGTATTCCACGTCTTCGTCGAAGAAACCGGTGTTTTCGTCCTAGATTCAATATACGATTCGTCTTCGTTCAAACATTCCACGCCTTCACTTAACAAAACTTCCGGTTCAATCGCAAACTCCATTCCAGCATCATCGTTCAATTCATTTAGATCAACGCGCAACACCTTCACTTCTTCCATGTTAACGTCATCGACGAAGACCAAATTTTTGATGATGTCCTCCACGGATTCGAAAATTTGCGATCCGGCGGTTTGCATTTCGCTTTGGTTCTGCGCACGCTTGAAAACATCTTCGGTTGATTTCTCCTGAGATTCCCTCTCCAATTGCTCGAATATCGACGACGTTTCGGTCACGGCTGATTCAGTTGATGATTCGTCAACACCGTCATTACGAATATTTATACCAGAAGACGTACTCTGAAGATTATTTCTCTGATCCGATGGATTCTGGGCGTTATTTACGAGATATTGACTTAGAGTTAGTTTTTGGTTCGGGATACCTTCACTTGACGCCAGCGTTTGGTTTTGCATGTTCTCAATATGGTTTAGGGTAAATACAGTTTGATTTTGGGCGTAATTTGGGGTGCCACTTCTAGCGTTCTGAATCTGATCAGTTAGAGGAAAATTTGAGACGAAATTGGTTAAATTAAGTAGTCCACCCTGAACATCAGTTTGGCTAGGTTCATTTTGAAGATTGCCAAAATTCGGCGCTTTGTTTCGGGCACTAGTTCCCGGGGTAATATTGCCGCCATATTGTAACAACCGTGTTCTTACATTCGGAAACTTCTTGACATCCGACTTTATTTTAGATTTTTTAACGTGTTTCTGTCCTGTCTCTTCCTGATTGTACCTAAACGGTTTTTTGCAAGTCTCGCCGGCGACATTACCAGCTGAAATATTTTGTATATGGTCTGGCACCTTAACCAATCGTCTTTCTGTGAAAAGTGATTTCTTACTAGACATAACGGCATCTAACATTTTATCGGAAATTTCGTTTAAGGCTTCCATACTCTTAGCCCGGACGATAAAAATTCTTTCGCGACCGGCAATTGTTTTTTTAAATCTCTTCTCGAATAAATTTGAATCTGGAGTGGAGGAAGCAGCTGAATTAACTGGTCCAGGTTCGAGACTAATATGAGACACGGACGCGTTCAATTCATCTTCAGTTTTAACTCTTAAAGGACGTAGTGGTTTCTCAATAGAAGTAGAAGGTAAGGATTTCGCAATTTCCGGATTTTTAGGCGCGATATTTCGATATTTGACTACTCTATTGTTTACCTTGTGAACTGCACCACGTCCACTAGCTTTTTGAGTTTTGGCATTCGTAGAAACTGTTTTAAAATCTATTCGACATTCATTGTTCGCCTTAGATAGAGTCTCACCACTTACTTTAGCTAACGAAGATTGCTTTTTATTTAAATTTACGGTAGACGCCAATTGAACTTTCTGAACTCTCCATTTCACCGGACTCTGCCCTGGTTTGTTCACCCATACGAAAGAGTTTTCTTGTGGTTGACTTTGCATGTTCTTATTTAAAGGATGCTTTCTTGGTACAACATCAAGCTTAGTTATCTTACTTGAGCCAAACTTTGCAGAAGTGTTCGATGGCGTGGCAAAATTCTTATCACTAACTTGGGGTTTTATTCTAATATTTCTTAAATCACTCGAAGGAATTGCATTATTTCCGAACCGATTACCAACTAGAGCACTACTTCCTACACAAATATCACTTTTTTTGGCGTAATTATGTAAATTTAGTTCATTAAAGTCTTTAACTGGTTCGACCGATGATTGATTTAGTAAAGTCTTAATCGATTCGGGGTTCTCAATCTCTTCGTCGAGATTCTGCAATTTAAAACTGTTTCCGTTCACTTCCAAGTTCGAATCGTCATTGCTCAACGACCCATCATCGCAGACTTTATCGTTACGGACGGGTACCTCGATCTGTTCCTCATCTGCCGATTCGGAATCTATACACTGCACGTCGGATTCACAGTCACTTTCTAGTTCCAATTTAATAAGGGGCACGGGATTTAACTGGTTAGCGGACCGTTTAAATTCACTTCGACTTTCCGAACAGATTTTTTTTGAGTTCGAGATGGACTCGTTGGGTGCGTCGGCGTGATCCATATTTTCGTAGAGGCCTGACTCGATTTTGATGGTTATTCTGGAGTAGGAATGGTCCAGTAAAATAGCGTGGTGATCCCTAAAATAAATTAATTAAAACAACAAAATTCAATTCGCAGTTTTTAAATGTCTTAACTGTAAGTTTGAGCGTACAAGGCGACAGAAAATAATAAATCTAGTCGAAATCCAAAGAGAACAAGTGTGTAAACAAGTTACCTGCAAAGAAAACTACGTGAGACAACTCTTTATTGGTATTCCTCAAATGGCATAGCAATGTCATTTGAGAAATACTAGCGGAGATTGAAAAGTAATATACAATTATATATAACGTAATAAAAAAGTCATTTCAAAGCGCATAGTACCATCTTGAAACTACGTTTCTCCTCAATAAATATGCTAAGATTCTTTAAATTCTGTTAACTAATTCTTCATTAGTTCTTGTCATAAAACAATCAAAATTTAAAACATATGATGAAGAAATTTTTGACAAACGGCAATCTAAATCTTAACCACATTCCATGCTATTTATGATGACGTAACTGTCAATAGATCCATCGCATAATCAGAACAAAAGAGCGATAAATTATTTTTAAGGTTAATTTGAAATAAAATCGTTTAAAAAACGTATATATTATACCAGGTACATCGAAAAGTCATTATCGTTTTTTCTAAGAGATGTCCCTATGCTTAAGTATGCAATATCATGATTTGACACATATGTAGATCCAACCCAAACTCAAAAACAATTAGGAGAAGCGTTAAATGTGACCTGAAAACGATTAGCGATCG
This sequence comes from Dermolepida albohirtum, assembly GCA_031893035.1. Classification (NCBI taxonomy): domain Eukaryota; kingdom Metazoa; phylum Arthropoda; class Insecta; order Coleoptera; family Scarabaeidae; genus Dermolepida; species Dermolepida albohirtum. The sequence goes on along the minus strand of JAVIWB010002221.1, from coordinate 206,366 downwards.
ATTACGAGCAATGAGAAAAATCCAAAAGATGGGAAAATGGGTGCCACATCAATTGAATGACAGGCACATGGAAAATCGAAAAATCGTCTGTGAAATGCTGCTTCAAAGGTATGATCGGAAGTCACTTCTGCATCAAATAGTGAAATAGTAGATGAAAACAGATTTATTTCGAAAACCCTAAGCGCAAAAGATCATGGCTATCACCTGATGAAGCCGACTCATCGACTCCAACCCCAAACCGTTTTGGTCGCAAGACAATGCTCTGTGTTTGGTGGGACCATAGTCGCGTGGTGTATTACGAACTGTTGAAACCTGGTAAAAAAGTTAATACAGATCGCTACCGACAACAAATTATCAATTTGAACCATGCATTGATAGAAAACCGTCCAGAATGGGCCCGAAGACACGGTAAACTGATTTTACAGCACAACAAAACCGGTCAAGGAAGCGTTGAAAGCACTTGGATGGGTCATAATATCGTACCCGCCGTACTCTCCAGATCTTGCCCCGCCCAACTATCACCTTTTCTCGCTTTCAGAGTAGTATTTCGCCAATTTCGAAGAAGTTAGGAAACGGCTGATTGAATGCTTTTGTTCAAAGGACAAGCAGTTTTTTTTTGGAATAGCACCCATAAATGGCGCAAAATATGGGCAAGATGTGTAGAATCAAATGACCAATACTTTGAATTATTCCATTTTCTTGAAAATCATCTAGTTTTTTTACGAAAAAGCCGGTAATGACTTTCCGGTACGCCTGGGAAAACAATGATAGATGCCGCATTTTAAAATAATAATTTGAACACTTTGCATTGATATACTCACGTAAGTCTTTTAACTTTGAACTTTGCTTTAGAAACTGTGTGCTATAAGGCTTAAAGATACAGAGAAAGTAATACAGCAAAAAGCGAAACATATTCGAACGTCAAATGTTAATAACACCCTGTTTACTACGCGTTTCAAGTAATTCACCTCTCATCAGGTAAACTTATTAACGAACGATCCTTTATGGGCTTGTACTATTTCGATAGAGAAAAATGAATATAAAGAAACACCAAGTACGAACGAAAGAAAGGGCATGTCATCTCCCTAAATTCGGTAACAAAGCCACCGAGAGGGTGGGATTGCTTTTTTCGAGATGGGTATTCATTTGAATTGATTCGATAGCGGGAAAAAATACTTCTTAAATGAAGTTACACAGGATAACTACCAATTTCAATACTGTCAATTCGTTTGCGTCAGCCGAATAATTGTTCAAGCTTTCCCAGTTGTTTACAATTTAAATTAACATGCTTTTTTCAGGTTTCACCGTGTTATGTTTGTGCATATTAACGCCTACGACTGGCACATTCGCAACTACTAATTACTTGAGCAACAGAGGAAGCCTTTAATTACGTTCGTGCGGGTCCTTTTGCGAAAGCATTCGACCTTATTTGATTTACGGTCGAACCAATGAAATCGTTTAATCAATGCAGTAAATTACTTGGTGTTCAAGCTCATAACTTTAATATTCTTTTTTGGGATTTATAAAGTTTGGATACAATCAACACCTACATATATGTACATGTCTACCATTTGTAAATTTTAATCGAAACTCTAGTTGATTAAATTAATCGCTAAAGGTTAATAAAAACCCTGTTAGGCTACGAAAATCATAGTGCAAAAGAGTTTTGTTCACCTTTAGTGATTAACGTCTACCATAGACTATTTTGGTAGTGAGTGGAGGACACTAAGATGTTTATTTTCGCGATTTCAATGATTTCCCATAGGTTTTTAAATAGTTTTCGTCTTCTCTAATTTAAAAATAACATATCGATCCAGAAGTTCCGGAACTAGTCAAGAGATACCACCATTAATTTATTGTACCAACCTTCAGACGATACGTGCTAAATTTTCGTGGCGTTCCGACTATTTGTTGTCAAGCTACAATGGTTTAAGTGACAGTACTTTTATAATTTTCAAAACAATTGAAAAAAAGCTGAGTTTCTTGTTGTTATAAAACACTGATTTCAATGGTAAAGAATATCGTATAAATTGCCTTGGTGGAAGCGCTCGCCGTGCTCATCACTACCGTCGTCTATATTTTCGAAAGAAAAATCTAAGTGTGATTGCAAAATGTGCGTTTTAAGGAATATATTATTGCCAGCACTGCGAAACGCTCGTATCATGTCTATTACCGAAGTTCTGTATTTTCCTTCTTTTTTGCTTACCGAAAACCGATAAAACTTGTACCATGGACTTCCATGTAGCTTCATCCCAAGCTATTAATTTGGTTTGACATTTTCTACCACTTACTGTTTCTCGTATCTGAGGTCCAACAAGAGTGCTTTAGTTTTTCTTCTGTTAATTTTAGGAAGTCTTTACGAATGAATTGAAAACCATTACCTTGATCCACTGCCAACAAAAATTTTCATGAGCCCTTGTCTAACTTGCAGATTGGCAATGCTTAATGAATGATTTTTTCCTGTCACGACATAAAGAGCAACACTATTTAGTGTAACCTGATTGCATACCCAATGGCAGCAATGGCTTAAAGAGTATGTACTGCCAAAAATAACCGTTTGCCACTGGTACACTTATTTTAAACGCGGTCGTACAGATAGAAATGATGCTAAACGCTCTGGCTGTCCAAATGAGACTGTTATTACAGAAAACATCAAAAGAAAAACGTCAAAATCGTGATGGACAATCCCAAAGTGAAGTTGCGTGAGATATTTGACATTGTGACGGTACCATTTGATAATGTTTACACTATTTTGCATGAACAATTTGGTTTGATAAACCTTTTCTCCAAATGGGTGCTGCGTTTGCTCACAATATAACAAAAAACAACGCATCGATGATTCAGAGCTCTGTTCGGAACTGTTTATATAAAATAAACAGGCGCTTTTGCGTCGGTATGTCGTAATAGATGAAACATGGATCCATCACTACACGGAATCAAAGCGGCAGTCCACTGAGTGGAGACGAGCTGGTGAAAGCCGGCCTCCGTATTTTGGAATGCACATGGTGAAATATCGACTATCTTGAAACGGGAAAAAAAATCAGTAGCAAATGTCGCATAGTGTTATTGGACCATGTGAACGCAGAAATAGCAAAAAGTCAGCCTCATATAGAAGAAGAAGGTGCTCTTTCGCCGAGACAATGCGTCGTGTCACAAGCCCTTAATTACGATGCTCGAATTGCACGAATTGGGTTTCGATTTGCTTCCAAGCAATTCTCCAGATTTTTTCCCCAGTGTCTGCTCAAGGACAGCAAAAAGATGCTTCAAGAAAAGCGGTTTTTCTCTAATGAAGAAAGATAAATCGTTTTGCATAGCCGGCATAGAAAGCGAGTATGTTCATTAATAAAAGAAGAAGGCTATGTTCATTAATAAAGAAGAGCTTGGTTTTATAAACAGGTCCCAATACTTACTGATCGATGTGCTAAAATGCCAGTTTTAGACGTCCAGAAAAATAAATTGAAAATAACCGATCACAAATACTCCTCCAGAAATCTGATATTTGTAAATAAATTCTACTTGCATACATAAATATCCCATTCTACACATCTTTTCCTGAATTAAGGAACTTAAAGAACAGCAAGCAAAGAAGAGTGTTATACAAAGTGTAATTGCCCTTTCATATCATATTTATGTAATACAGTATTAAGTTATTTACCAAGTGTGCCGGAAAGTCATAAACGGTTTTTTCGTAAAGAAACTACATAATTTTCAAGAAAATGGAAAAATTTATTTATTCAAAATATTGGCCATTTGATTCTACATATCTTGCCCATCTTTCAGGGAATTTATGGATGCCATCCCAAAAAAACTGCTTGTCCTTTGAGCAAAACCATTCATCGAGCCGTTTTCTAACTTCTTTGAAATTAGCGAAGTGCTGCTCTGCAAGCACGTGTCCCACTGATGTGAAAAGGTTATAGTCGGACGGAGCAAGGTCTGGAAAGTACGGTGGGTGCAATATTATGTCCCATCCAAGTACTTTCAACGCTTTCTTGACCGGTTTTGCTGTATGAGACAACGCGTTATCGTGCTATAAAATCACTTTACCGTGTCTTCGGGCCCATTCTGAACGTTTTCCTATCAATACATGGTTCAAATTGACAATTTGTTGTCGGTGGCGATCAGTATTAAGTGTTTCACCAGGTTTCAATAAGTCGTAATACACCACGCTACTCTGGTCCCACCAAACACACAGCATTGTCTTGCGACCAAAACGATTTGGCCTTGGAGTCCATGAGTCGACAACGTCAGATGATTGCCAGGTCTTTTGCGCTTAGAGTTTTCAAAAGAAATCTATTTTTCATCACCCGTCATTATTCGATGCAGAAGTGACTTCCGATCATACCTTTGAAGCAGCATTTCACGGACGATTTTCAATTTGCTTGTCATTCAATTGATGTGGCACCCATTTTCCCATCTTTTGGACTTTTCTCATTGCTCGTAATTGGTGGCTAATCGTTTCTTGGGCCACATTTAACGCATCTACCAATTGTTTTTTAGTTTGGATTGGGTCTTCATCCAATAACTCCTGCAGTTTCGCATCTTCAAACGTATTCGGTCCACCATAGCATTCTTTATCATGCACGTCGAAATCACCACTTTTGAATTATCGAAAACACGCCTGGCATGTTTTTATGATTGGAACATGCTCACCGTAACTTTCTACCAACAAATGATGCCTTTCAGCGGCTTTTCTCCTTCGATTAAATAAGAAAAGTAATGCGTGCCGCAAATGCATAAATCTATGACAGTGTTACTTTCGCAAAATATAACATATATGGCTTTGAAGCTTGATGTCAGTAGAATAAAATGACATATGTCTCAAATCATAACACTGTATACTTAAGCCTAGCGACATCTGTTAAAAAAACCGGTGATGATTTTCCGATACACATGGTATTTAAGATATTAACCAGAACTAATTAAAACTAATTCAAGTACCAAGCGCTGAATACATATCTGATTTAAGATATTATATAGATCTATTAGTTTACCTACAAGGATTATGTATACATACATCTGTTAATAAAGCTCTATGGGATTCCGTTATTACATCATATCATCTCTTTCCGAGAGACGTTTACACAAATCTGACAAATATTGTAATCCACTGCGATCTGTTTCTTCCGTCAAGTCCATATTTAAGCATGTCTCCCCTCCCTCGTTTCACGAACTTTAATCTTCGTTAGGAAATTCCAGAACATTTCGGCTCTCGCAAATTAAAATTAAACCAAATTCAACAACTTCCCGTAGAGATTTTCATAATGCGACATCAAAATGCGAAAAGTGTCGTCATACGTCAACTTAAATTGAACCTAAGTGCAATTTTAAAGGTACCCGCCAACTTTTCCTTCGACAGGGTTGAACCTACATCGGCGTCCTCGCCCTGGGAATATTAAATATTACTTGGTGCTTCAATTACATTCTCCAGTACAAGTTGTAATTCTTCTTCGTGTTCCCCGTAGCCCGCCATCAATATAAATATATTAAATAATTGAGAAAAGGTATTGAATTTAATTAAAATTATGTTTTTCACTATTCGTATTTTATTGCTGTAGTCACACAAAAGAATATTTTTCCTAATTTTCCGAATTTTATGAAAAAAATATACAGGATGATGAACCCCTTTCACTTTATGAAGGTAAATTTTAATGGAACTGAATTAATCAAAAAATAAATAAATAAAACTCAGTACCACATCAATGTTCGTATTCTAAAGGGTGTTTCAAATTGGGAATATGTTTAAGAATAAATAAAATATACATGGAGCACTGAATTTGTCTGGGTATGTGGGTATCTAAAAAGTGTGATGTATGACATTTATAAAAATGGCTACGTACACGGTACAACAACGCGTTCCAATTGTTGAATTATTTTATGAAAATCAGCGTTCTATGAAAAGAGTTTTTAGAAAATTACGTGAATTTTATGGTTTACATAATCGTCCATCTGAAAGCACTATTGGTCGAATTATTAGAAAATTTCAAGAGGCCGTTTCCGTGGAAGTTCAAAAAAGTGAAAAATACAGTCGCAGTGGTCGTTCACAAGAAACTATTGGTTTGGTTCGTGAAAGTCTTGCTGAAGATCCTGAAATGTCCATTAGACGACGTTCACAATAACTTGGACTTAGTGGATCAACAATGTAGTTAATGTCATAACTAGAGCGGCGACGAAAGTGGCAATACCATAGGCGGTACGGTAGAACGGGCAATTGGTGCGCAGTGAATGAGATCATTCACATCAAATACAATACGGTTCACGGTTAGTGTTTATAATAACTTCACACAAACATGTCGCGAAAGTCTGTGCCGTTTGCTACGTCGGTTAGAAAATACATAGCAGAATTTCCCGATTTAAAGTATGATGGATGAGCAGTATTGTGTTTGGTTTGTAATAAGCAACTTATAATACGGAAGAAAGACAATTGTAAAAAACATGTGAACAGTGCAATACATAAACTGAACAAAAGAAATGAAATACCTTATGCAACATTCCTTTATGATTTTTTATTTATGTTGGCTGCATGTAATTTGCCGCTTCGTTTAATCAGCAAACGCCCTTTTCAAGTGTTCTGGAATAAATATCTGCCAAATTATAAATTACCTGCAAGAAGAACTTTACAGAAACATTTGCCGCGTTTAAGAGAGAGGCTTGAAAATATAGCAAGAAGAGAATTGCATAATAAAAATGTGTGGATTACTGTAGATGAGACTACTGATTTAAAAAAAAATAGTATAATAAACGTAATCGTACGTATTTTATCAGCCAACACATTTTCACAGCCCTATTTGTTAACCTGTAAACGTATACAAGCATGTACTGCGGCAAATATTCGGCAAATAATAATGAACACCTTAAAGAAATTTCACATTCATAGTACTCAAGTCTGCATGCTTGTAACAGATGGTGCTGCTACTATGTTACTACTCGGACGTTTACTAAAAGTAACTTTTCCTAAATTAATACACATAACTTGTGTACTCCATGCTCTTCATTTAGTTGCTGAAAATGTTAGAAGTAGTTATAAAAACGTTGATCATTTGATTGGATCCACCAAACAAGTGTTTCTTAAATCCCCTAAACGACTTAAAGAATTTCATAAAACTTGTCCAGATATTTCGGAACCACCGGAACCCATTCTTACACGATGGGGGCACGTGGCTAAATGCAGCTTTTTATTACCATAAGAATTTTCACAAAGTTAAATCCGTTATATCAAAATTTAGGCCAACCGAATCCCAAGCAATCAGAGACAGTCAACATCAATTTGAAAATCCCCAAATTCTGGAAGATCTGCATACAATATATAACAATTACCATCCATTAGTAGAAGCAATTACAAAACTTCAAAACGAAAACGATTCGCTGTCCTTAGACGCATCACTATGCATAGTGCAAAATGTGACCGCTAATTTGCATAGTTTAACCGACGCTGCTGGTGTACGAGCTCATCAAAAATTATTAAGTGTTTTAAAAAAAATCCGGACTTGCATGTTTTGCGAACTATTTATGACAAATGTGCAAATAGTGAGCCCTGGAATGATTTTGAACAACAGCTTCTTTCTGCCAAAATTACATCAATAGACGCCGAACGATCTTTTTCTCTATACAAAAACATTTTCTCGTCGCGAAGGACGTCATTTACAGAAGCAACCGTAGAGACGTATGCAATGATGCAGATGTACAGTTACTTCCACAACACATTACCAGGGTTATGAAATTACATATTACTAGGTAAGCACTAATTGTGTAAGAATAAGTCTAGACACGGCCCTTTATAATTTACACTTAAACACCAACCGTGAACCGTATTGTATTTGATGTGAATGATCTCATTCACTGCGCACCAATTGCCCGTTCTACCGTACCGCCTATGGTATTGCCACTTTCGTCGCCGCTCTAGTCATAACTGATACCTCAATTACCAATAAAAAGTTTTTGAAAGTGAATGCGAATTATGCGTTTTATTTATTCTTTAAAAAAACCGCGAAATTTGAAGCACCCTTTAGATCCCAGCTAAATATAGAAAAAGAACTCAGAGAGTCAAATTCAATTAGACTTTCTTTCGAAAAATTGCTCCTCAAGACAGACCCAAGGGAGTCTCTGATAATTATTAAACTTATTTGTAACGGGTCAGTAAATTAACAATTTAAAAAAAGAATTTAATATTTTTTCATGGCAAAATTAAAAGACACTTTATTATTAAATCATTGTTTGAATTTTAGGCAGGGGTGGATAATAAAACAAAGAGAATTTCGTATGCCATTACCATTTTCAACATCCTACCCCTACGGATTTTGTACGCCGGTTGATTTGGAGACAAAATATATAAAAAGAATTCCTGGAATCAAATTCGATTAAACCTTCTTTCGAAAGACTGCTCTCCAAGGCGGGCCCAAGGGAGTCATGGACAATTATTAAATTTGTTAGTAATTTATGTCAAGAAATTAACAATTTAACAAAGAGAATTATATTTTTTCTTATTTTTTCGAAATGCTCGCACCCCACATTTAGTGGTATCGCTATCCCTAGGGGGCCGAACCTCCCAGGTTGGAACTTACTGTCTCACGCAAAAAATTGTCTTTAGAACACTTTTGCGTTTATCTCATATTACGCCCTAAAAAATTCACAGCAAAATAGCAAAACACGCCCTCCCAATAAATAACTCTAAAATATAAAAAGTTCTCGATCGTTCTTTTCGCGTTTTAGTCCGCACATCTCGCATATTTCTTTACGGCTTTTTAATAGCGATTTCTCGGCACGTTTCAGTTTTTGCTGTGCATAATGTATCATCACGGACAAATAATAATAATATAGTTTATTTTTCTTCTATATAAATCCCGCGCGTTCACCGTTTCCTATCAGAATCTAAAGCACTTGAAAGGGTTTCCGTTTCATCTATTTCGGACGCGGACGTCCTAAGAAAAAGGAAGGAAAAAAAAGGGTGGGAAATTATGACGAGGCGTAAACAATCTCAGCTCTCGCTGTTCATTAGTTTTCTGGTATCGTTTTCGGGTGATTCCATAATTTATACTCCATAAATATTAACGCATGTTTTATATTATGGATTCTTTCACATTCGCGACAAACTTTCGCAACTGACAGCAGTCAGTTCCTTCCTAAGTAGATTAAAAAGTTTCTTTTAGCGAAGTGTCAGTAGATTATAAGTATATATCGTTGAAAATATACAAGGATTAATTACTATGTTATGTTCCCGATCTAGTTCCAACTGGTTAAAATTTTCGACGTTTTCCATTCCTGGCCAAGCATGTGATACTGTACCTATATTTTTTCCTCCCAAAGTATATTAAAAAAATCCGTAAACTTTATATATTCAATAAATTAAATCTTATGTATTCATTTGTTGAATGAAACTAAATCTTCTATTTAAAACTGAACAGTAAGGGCGACCTACTAGGGTAGTTTGACAAGTAGTGAGAATGGAAAAGAAAAACGAATTTTTTATACGAAATAATTTTTATTTTTCAATATATTCTCCTAAAAGAGCAATACATTTATTCCAACGGTGCTCCAATGCCCTTATGCCATCTCTCAAATACGTGGATTTTCCTCACCCCAGATACGGCAGTTTTGTTTATTAACATAGCCACCAAGTTCAAAATGTGCCTCATCGGAAAACATTATTTTTTGAGAAAAATCAACTGGTTGTTCATTGATGAAATTGACAAATGAACGACGTTTTAAATGATCTAATGGCATCAGTTTTTTCTTTTTTAATCTTCCACGGAACCGGTCTCTTGAAATTTTTTAATAATTCGACCAATAGTGCTTTCAGAACTCTTTTCACAGAACGCTGATTTTCATAAAATAATTCAACAATTTGAACGCGTTGTGTCATACAAAAAAAACCGCGCAATTTGAAACACCCTTTAGTTTATTCGATTTAAGTTAGATTCAAAGACAAATTCTTTAAATTTTTGTCATAATATTCCTTAATACTTATTTAATTATATTCGAAAAACAGGTTTTTGTTTAGAGTAATTTGTTGTGTTTCAACCTTAGAAAATCTGGTTTCGTAGAGGTAGGATGTTGAAAATGGCAATGGTATACGAAATTCTCTTTGTCTTATTATCCACCACTGCCCAAAATTCACGCAATGATTTATTAGAAAATTGTCTTTCGAGTTCTCCATTTGCCGTGAAGTCTCTGAAGATGTTTTCTTCGCCAGTTGTGAGACATTCTGAAATATTTCGAAATGGGCCCTAAATCACTTGTAACTTGTAATGAAGTTGTCGTCTTCAATAAATTTTTGAAATGGTTTGCCAGCACGGCTAAATGATTTTCAATTTACGTTTACTGAAAATTGACCTCACAACAATACTGAATGACGTTTCTCTCAATGTAAGATGACGAATATTGATGCAGCACAAAGTGCCTTCGCACTTTGGTAGACAAGAAACAGATTTTCTTCATCAAAATTGTACGAATCGGAGGATTGGAAGAAGTTAAGCAGTTGCTTGGCCATCAAAATCACCAGACTGAAACCTCCTAGATTATTTTTGATGGGGAAGGCTAGAAAATTTGGCAGAACAACTAGAAAATAGAGTACAAGTTACTGCAAGAATTATGGATACCACAAAAACCTGCGTGTTGATCCTGGGCTATTAGCAGAGCAACTTCTTCAATTCTAGGAAGAGCTAGACTATGTATACAGCAATTGGGTGGACATTTTGAACAACTAATTTAATAAATCAACTTCTTTTTAAATGATTTTCAATGAGATTTTTGCAGCGGTACAAAATACCTGCATTAGTAGAGTTATCTAAAACTACAAACGCTTGTAGCTCAGTCACGATAGAATTTTGAGCATATGTTCATTAGACATTTTTAATCTGAAATTGCTTGAGTAACACATTCTTAAGCTACGCCAAATTTTGCGGTGAGTTAGCTGGTATATTAGGAGACTGACATCAATTACTCAACATCAATTTGGGTTTCGGAAAAAACGGAATCGTCAAGCAAGTACATAGATTAGTTAATCGAGCCACCTAAATCTAAGAAGTTACTGCTCAGCTGCATACTTACGCGTGTCACAAAGCTTTGATAAAGTATGACACAAACTGAAGCTGATAACGACAAAATAAAGACATTGACCGAGTCAAATCCATAGCTCATGACGTGAAAGATTGACGAAACGTTAAACTATGAACGTTTTACGTTCTGACAGCTCGGATCAGTGCTTAATTAATTTTTTTCTTGTACAAGTTATCAAAAGATGGTGAATCATGAGAACTAACCCTCGTATATAGCTACGGATTTCCTATATTTTTTCCAAAATATACTTTTTTAACTTTTATGCCCGAACATAAATTTTAAACGCTTACAGAAATATTACACCTAAATCCAATAAATAATCAGTCAATCAATGTAGAACATCTCATCCTGGTCCTGTGTAAAATATAAATCACCTAGTCATGATGATAACAGGCGTCCATTGCGCGTCATAAAACGTATCCCGCAACCGGTGGACGTAAATTTCATTATAGAACGAGTTTCAACACGTCCCGGTGAACAATCATTCGTCAATTTGAACAATTTGCGTTTTAAATTTATGCGATCCGGGATCTATTAAGCTCGCAACGTATATACGTTCGATTCGCAGCGAAAGCATGCAGTGGGACCGCTTGATAAGTGCATTGTCTGCAGTCGAAACTGCGCCGGTCTTAACGCATTCCGAAACCTCATCGAAATTTTCCGTGTGCACTTTCAAGAATTGAACTCTAATAGGCCGCCACAATACTTAATAAATTAGATTTAAAACGAAGTGCAAGTACGATTTATTCTTAAGGAGTTTAAAATTTGATTAAAAAGACACTACAAAACACTTCGCGATTTTCTTTCGACAGATAATTAAATAGAATAAAACTAAATTCACTTACTCTTCGGGGCTACACGTTACTTCAAGTTCTTCGACTTTATTATCCAAAACATTCGGTTTCGACTCCTTTTCGAATTGCTCGGTTTTTACTCTGAAACAATAGATTTGTCGAAGGTTAAAAATTAATTTTTAACCACCAGAGTTACGAACCATTTATTTACGAATATTATAACCCGGATGTAATACAAAAGATGCTGAGTGTGTGAGCTAGTGTTGAATATATCCAATAGCGAATCGAAGCATTTTTGCATTGCACCTTTGTAGATTTAACAAAATGACAGCTTGGAAAAATATTGTGACGTTTCGAAATAATACGACTATTTGGCGGGAAGTGAGATTCGATTGCTAGCGCCATCTTTCTGCAAAATTTACTATTATATTCTAATTCTGACATATTTTGCACGGTGTGACAGGTGAAGTTTTATACAGTTCTGACGTTTATTTGAAACACCCGCAATTTCGTATACCATTTAATTATTTTTTTAAACAACTGAACATAAAGTCTTATTAATATGAAACGAACTTAGGCTATGATGCTCCTCTATTCTTGTATTATAAAATTTAAGATGCTGCAATGAAGAATGGAATAGAAAATAAAATATGACAAGATACGGAGTGAAGATAAATAACAAAACGGGAAACTATGACATCGAAACTACAAAATTAAGCTTACTTTCAAAATTAACGCACCATTCAGTGTTCCTAATAGATTAGCTATAATTTTTATATACTGAAACTGTTTTTATTTTGTTTGAGCATAATCTAATAGCTTTGTCTCATTACAGTAACGCCTAAGATTAATGTTAAACTTCATTAAACAGTTTTTCTTGAGTCGTTTAAGTGACAGTTAAACCATCGTTTCAATTTTAATTACAAGATTGTTAAATAGAAAGTATGTACCTTTATAACATCCCCTGGTGTAAGGGTACGATAAACTAACGATAATGTAAATGAGGTTCAGGTACAGGCCATAGATGCGGATGTATTTTGTAATATTCGTGCAACCATATATATATATATATATATATACGAGGGAGCGTTTTTATATTCGCGGAATGGGGGACAAGGGGTGGAAATAAAAAAACCAAATTATTTTTCTTTTTCAATATATTCACCTGCAAGACGGATACATTTTTCACATCTTTCAATTAATTTATTTATACCCTCATAAAAAAATGATTTCTCTTTATCTGCAAAATACGCCGAAACTGCCTCCTTGACTTCATCATCGGCAGTAAATTTTTACCCCGCAGCTCTTTTTTCATTTTCGGAAACAGGTAATAATCACTCGGGGCCAGGTCTGGGCTGTAGGGTGGGTCATTCACAATTTCGAAGCCCACCTTACACAGGGCAGCTAACGCAACGCGGCTCTTGTGGACGGGCGCGTTGTCGTGCAAAAGCAGAACACCTTTTGTCAATTTGCCCCGTCTTTTCTCTTTAATGGCTTCTTTTAGTCGCTCTAATATTGAAGCGTAATATTCTCCGGTTATAGAAACACCTTTATCTTTATAATCAATCAACAATATTCCTTCCGAGTCCCAAAATACCGTTGCCATGAGTTTCCCAGCTGATTGTGACACTTTAAATTTCTTGGGAGGTGCTGTGCCCTTTTTATGCCACTGCATGGAGTCTTGTTTGGACTCAGGTCCATAATGATGAACCCAAGTTTCGTCTCCAGTAACAATTCCACTCAATACACCATCCTTGTATTCATTACAGAGGTCCAAAAATGCACGCGAACACTCTACGCGCTGTTTTTTTTGCGGCGGCGTGAGCATTCTCGGCACCCATCTTGCGCTGACCTTAGACATGCCGAGATGATCGTGTAGGATTTTAAAAATTGTTGTATCAGGTACTCCAACCATTTCTGCGAGTTGTTTCTTCTTTAGTCGAGCATCTTCGAGTACAATTTGTTCAACTTTTTGGATAAGTGCTGGCGTGGTCACCTTAATGCTCCTGCCCGGCCTCGGGTCGTTTTCAAGGGATTCCCTTCCTTGTTTAAATAAACTATGGCACTTGTACACCATGGCTTTTCCTGGACAAGAGTCGCCGTAAACCAATGACATCTCATTCATTATGGTCGCGACTGATTTTCCTTGCCTGGTAAGGAACTTTATAACGGCACGATATTCGATTTTTTCCATATTTCACTTTTCACTCCTGATTATGTTATGTGGTTGACGATAGCTCAAAGACTAACTGTCTAATAACAATGAAACTTCGTATTTATACTAATCATGAGTCGCTGCACAGGCCACACTCCCAATGCGCCTACTCACCCCTCTACAACCCGCTCATTCCGCGAATATAAAAACGCCCCTATATATATTGGGTCTGGGAAAAAGTTCGTGGCGTTTTTTCAGTAAAATTCAACTGGTCCCCGCATGGCGCGTGGACGAATTCATTTAAACCGAATATGCTCCATTATTATCGACAATGTTTCGCCATTTTTTTGGTAGATCCATGATCCCATCGGTGAAAAACTTCTGTGGTTTCTGGTCGAAAAACTGAATCAAGTAGTTTTCACAGGCTTCTTTTGAAACCAACTTAATTCCATTGAGAGAGTTCTGCAGAGATCGAAACAGATGATAGTCAGAGAGTGCTATATCCGGACTGTAAGGTGGGTGCATCAAAACTTCCCAACCAAACTCTCTCAATTTTTGACGGGTCATCAAAGAAGTGTGTGGTCGGGCGTTGTCATGATGGAAGACAACACCTTTCCTATTAATCAATTCGGGCCGTTTTCTTTCAATCGCCTGGCGTAATCTCTCTAGTTGTGCACAGTAGAGTTGAGAATCAATCGTCTGACCAGTTGGAAGTAGCTCGTAGTGGACGATTCCCCTCCAGCCCCACCATACACACAGCATCACTTTTTTTGGCGTCAATGTTGGCTTAGCGAACGCTTGTGACGGCTCACCATCCTTTATCCACGATCTTTTACGCTTCCGATTATCGTACGTAATCCATTTTTCATCTCCGGTTATTAAACGTTTCAGAAACGGCTCGATTTCATTCCGTTTCAGCAGCGCATCGCAGATGTTAATTCGGTCAATCATGTTTTTCACGCTCAACTCATGAGGAACCCATACGTCAAGCTTTTTTTGTAACCAGCTTTGTGTAAATGGTTCAAAACAGTTTTGTGGTCAATGCCTAGCTCCATGCCAATATCGACACTGCTGATATGCTTATCTTGTTGGACTTTTTCAAGAATTTCATCAGATTTTTCAGTGATTGGACGACCGGAGCGTGACTCATCTTTCACATTGAAATTTCCAGAACGAAAGCGAGCGAACCATTTCCGCTCAACAGATTTCGATAAAGTACCTTCACCGTACACAGCACAAATTTTATCACAAGCCTGCGCAGCGTTCTTCCCCTTATCATAATAATATTGCAGAATATAGCGAAATTTCTCATTATTCTTCTCCATTTTCAAGTGCGAATAACTTTCCAACCACTGCACCGATTACAATGTATCTACGCTCAAACTAACGTTCGGAAGGTCATCTAAAAAACGAGCCCTCGGTGGTGTCGCTGTGACTTGTTGTTCTTTAGTTATCGGCAACCAATGCCATCTATCGGGAAAAACGCCACGAACTTTTTCCCAGACCCAATATATGAGGGGCTAGCCAAAAAAAAACCGGAATTTCTTTATAAAAAACCTCTATTTTATTATTTCTTTTACAAAACAACCTTAACAACTTCAATAAACTCTCCATTTAATTTCATATACTTGTCTAATCGATGATTCCATTGTTGGCAACATTGCTGGAATTCGTTTATCTATATGGCTGCGAGCTTCCGTGTCGTCTTTTCTTCATTTCTTCCACGTCGTTAAAACGACGTGCTTTCATGTGCCTCTTCATTCGCGGAAACGAAAAAAAGTCGCACGGAGCAAGATTTTTTGAGTAAGGGTGCGTGGGGCAAAGGACTGACACGATTGTGTGAGCAAGTGCATTGTCATATGGAAAAAACCATTCCCTCGTCTGCCACAAATCGGGTCTCGTTCGTCGTACACTGTTACGCAATCGTATCGGAACCTCCAAATGGAACGCCTGATTAACTGTCTGAACGGGTGGCAGGTTGTTCACCGAAATCCGACATTACAAAAGAATAACGAGCACACGAAAATGATTTTACAAAAAATGCACTGTAACGAGACACGACCATATTCGGGGGAAGAACCGACTACACCGAATGCAGAACAAGTTGTGTCACGCGCAGCTAGCGACAGGAATGCGTTCTAGGAGAGCTCCACTCATACAGTTGCCATTCCGGTTGGTTTTGGATACCCCTTGTGTGTGTATATATATGTATATGTATATATATATATTAAACACAAATTTATATGAGTTCTTAATGGGTTAAATAAAATACATAAATGCAAAAATTTGAAGTAAATTCATTATAAATTGACATACACATATAAAAAGTATGTATGCATTTCTATATAAAAGCCTTGTACACCTATAATAGATTAAAATGAAATAAAACTTCAAATTCTAATCTAAAAATATAATGTATTTCAATAAACATTTGCATGGACTGTACGTATATTTACATATATAGAGTATTAATATCGTCTGAGTAACAATTTGCAACTCCTTATATATATATGTATATATATATATATATATATATATATATATATATATATATATATATATATATATATAGATATTTATATAAATTCTTAATAGAGATCTACTTGTGCCGCTATCAAATATGTATGCTTATGTGCGGCAAACCTTTCCCTCACTAGAAGACGTTCTTATAGTGTTTGTATGCACTCTATATCCGATATATATGATATGATAAAGAGGACTGGTCGGAAACCCAGTCTGTTAAGACATCAACAATATACGTAGTGAGTAGAAATATACTAACACTAATAACGTATACGTTCAATCAATAGTTCAATAGGCGATGCGAGCATAGATTTGAGGTAGGATGAAAGCAGCAAGTAAAGGTCGGTCACGTTCGACTCGCGATCCCCCAAATCGTTCTTTTAAAAATGTCAGTTGCAGATCCTTTTACATTCTTTTTAAAATGGCCTTTCTTGTTATATTTTCTTCTTGTTATATGTTATACACTTTAACAGTACCTGTACCACTATTTATATTGTCTGTCACCGAGTCACAGTTATCGTTATTTATTTCATATTGCTCACAATCCCTATCTTCATCACAAGGTTTTCACATATTCTTATAATAAAATATAACCTAACAATTTATATTTTGCTACTAACCAAAATGTATTACTCTAATAAATATTAAACTGTAACGCCATTTTAATTATACGATATTCAGTAATTACTATTAAATTTAATTCCTGAAACTAATATAAATAATAACGGCTGCTATTTCGTGTTCAATGTTGGCTCTGAGCTCTTCCAACGTTGTCAGTTTGTTGGCATAGACCAATGACTTGACGTAGCCCCAAAGAAAAAAGTCTAGAGGCGTTAAATCGCACGAACGAGGCGGCCAATCGACTGGTCCATTTCTTGAGATAACACGCTCATCAAACTTACTCTTCAATAAATCGATTGTAACGTGTGCTGTGTGGCTTGTGGCACCGTCCTGCTGAAACCACATGTTGTCCAAGTCCATATCTTCCGATTCGGGCCAAAAATAATCGGTAATCATGGCGCGATAACGATTACCATTCACAGTAACGTGACGATCATTATCGTCGACGAAAAAATATGGCCCTATGACGCAGCCGGCATGCAAACCGCACCAAATTATTATTTTTTGTGGATGAAGTGGTGTTTCATGAAGCACATGTGGATTTTCACCCGACCAATAACGCATATTTTGCTTATTGGCGAACCCATTGAGCCAAAAATGAGCTTCGTCACTGAAAATGATTTTGCGATGAAATTGATCATCTTGGCGCATCTTTTCCAGAGCCCAATCGGAGAACGTACGTCGCTTCAAATGGTCCATCGGCTTCAATTCTTGAGTCAGCTTGATCTTGTATGGGTGTTAACCAAGATCCTTACGCAAAATTCGCCATAAAGTGGTCTGGGCGATGCCCAACTCTTGAGAACGCCGTGGAATTATCTGATTTGGATCATTTGCTACGGACGTTTCAACGGCAGCGATATTTTCGACACTTCGACCAACCCGTTGTCTCACTGGCACGGCAACATCACACAACGAATATGTAGACTCAAATTTTTGCACTAAACTTGTTACTGCCTGTCTACTAGGGCGAGAATTACGACCGAAAATCGGAGTTAACGCTCTTAAAGTAGCGGTCACCGACTCCGAATTTCTGTAGTAAATTTTTATAATTTGCAGACGTTGTTCGTTCGTGTACTTTAACCATGATGAAAATGTTAAGTTTACTGAATAAATTGACAGTGACAGTTCGATGATTAGTGAAAGGGTGCGTTCACAAATTGAATTAAAAGTTGTCAAGTCCCTATTGGAAAACCCTTTATAGTGAAAATTTAGAAAAAAAATCTTTAGTCAAAAAATCAAAAACATCTTTTACACGATTGCAATAGGATTATGCATAAATATTTCTTTCCAAGTGGTACAACGGCCAATGCTAAGTACTATTTCCGTGTATTGAATTGTGT
Organism: Dermolepida albohirtum; assembly: GCA_031893035.1. NCBI lineage: Eukaryota > Metazoa > Arthropoda > Insecta > Coleoptera > Scarabaeidae > Dermolepida > Dermolepida albohirtum. The sequence goes on along the minus strand of JAVIWB010002221.1, from coordinate 187,881 downwards.
ATTCCTGTATTCACTAAATTCACCTTGAATATTATAAGAACCAGACGATTGATTTTGTCACTAATTCCCTGACAAAAAAATCAACTTTCATTACTCTCACATCTCCCACATTCGTTTTACATCAACTGAGATATTTTTTGGGAATGAGAATTTTTAAAGAATCTTGCCGACTGTCCTCTCAACAAATTTCTATTTTTCTCAACTAACAACATGGAACGAACCTAGGGTGTAATTATCCTTCACTAGAACCCCATCCAGGATTCTACAAAGGCTTCTTATACTGATATCGAGATGCTCAGACACAAACAAAAATCATTCACTGGTTAAAAGACACAGACAAGCAGACGCTCCTTTATTTCCAACGACCGCTGACCATTTTAAAATCGCGAATACCACTCCATCGTTCCTGTATGAAAATTTCTATTCAAATTCAAAAACACAAAATTATCTTACTTTAACGTCTTTATCTCTCTCCTGCTGGCCCAGAACTGTCCTCTGAAGTTCCTTAATCCCCTCTTTGTGAATCTTCTTTTGTAGGCCATATCTGTAAGAAACGAGACCTTTTATTTATTAAATACGTTTTATTAATTTATTTAATTAATTACGGATTAACATGTGTTTCATTTGTGATATTAAAATTCCTCAATTTGTGTATTGACAGTTAAAAAAGAAAGTTACAATTTTATACATCAAAGGTAGGTTAAAATTACATAAGATGTGTGCTTTGAAATACTCCTATATACAGGTGAGGTCACTAAAATCAGTCCAGTTAGATTTTTCGACTATTTAATTAATTTACAAAAGAATTCTCGCTCAAGCCAATTTTTTGTTTTAAATGGGGCATTTAATTTAGCTATTTTCTCTGGGGTTACATCAATTCTCCAGTGGGAGCTGACTTTCGTCCCCGTCCCTGTCCCCGTCAAATGGAAATGGGGTTAAGTGATCTCCTAGAATTCTATAATTTTTTTTTACAACGTGTATTTTTACTTTTGATATTCGAACCAGTAATTTTTGAATAATGCAATTTTAAATAAAAATATACTTAAAAAATACAGAAACTCAATAGATGTTCATTAAATTAAATTATATATTGTATATTCATCTCTTCGGTAAAAATTAATATCCTATTTAAAACGAAAAAGTATAGGCGACTTCACATATATTGATTTTGTACACAAATAAAAATGTTCTAAAATTCGAAACAAAAACGTTATCAAATTTTTTACATGAAGAAACAAATTTAACAAGCAATTCTTTTCCATTCCTGGCCAAGCATGTGACACTGTACCTATATTTTTTCCTCCCAAAGTATATTAAAAAAGCCCGTAAACTTTATATATTCAATAAATTAAATCTTATGTATTCATTTGTCCCGTGAAACTAAATCTTTTATTTATAACTGAACAGTAAGGGCAACCTACGAGGGTAGTTTGACAAGTAGTGAGAATGGAAAAGAAAAACGAATTTTTTAAATACAAAATAATTTTTATTTTTCAATATATTCTCCTAAAAGAGCAATACGTTTATTCCAACGGTGCTCCAATGCCATTATGCCATCTCTAAAATGCGATTCCGGAAGGCTTGCAAAATACTCATTTACGACGAAGATAGGCTCGTCGTTAGACGAAAATTTCTTTCCACCTAGTGCCGTTTTCAATTTTGGAAAAAGGTGGAAGTCGGAAGGGGCTAGATTCGGCGAATAAGGCGCATGCGGTACTAATTAGAAATGCAACTCGTGGATTTTGGACATCGCAACTGTGCTGGTATGCGAGGGAGCGTTGTCTTGGTGAAACAATCTTTTTCTTCGCCATCCCTGACCGTTTAGCACGAATCTCAACATTTAATTTCTGTAGAAGTTCTGCATAATATTGTCCGTTTATTGTGGCACCTTTCTGAAGGTAATCAATGAGCAAAATGCCCTTTGAATCCCAAAAAATTGATGCCATCACCTTGTTTGCCGATAAAGTGGTTTTCGCTTTCTTTGGAGATGCAGAACCACGTTGGAACCATTGTTTCGACTGTTGTTTAGTTTCGGGTGTACTGTAGTGTATCCAAGTTTCATTGCAAGTAACAAATCGCCTACAAAAATCAACCGTATTCCGCTTATAGAGGTCCAAACACTCATTGTAAATGCGCAAACGAGTGAGCTTTTGATCAGTCGTAAGCAATCGCGGCACCCATCTTGCCGAAAGCTTGGAAAGGCCCAATTCATTCGTTAAAATGTGGTGTACGCGTTTACCATGTCTGCTATCTCTCTCACTTTGAGTCGTCGATCTTGCGTAATAATATTATGGATTTTTATAATCATTTCCTTCGAAGTCACGATTTTGGGTGCTCCAGAGCGCGCTTCATCAACACAGCTTATTCTACCACGTTTAAAATCATTCACCCATCTACTTATTGTGGCGGATGATGGAGCAGATTCACCTAATGTTTCCCGTAACTCATCTTTTATTTCGGTAGCTTTATTAGCTTAATTACGAAATATTTAAACACCGCACAATACTCTGCTTTTTCCATTTTAACAAAACGACGTGTTGCTTCTTTTTCAATCAGCTGTCAAAAACAAACTAATCAACCGATTTATCTAAATATCGGAATGTAAACATATAAATAGGCAACCTAATTTACAGTGTATTTGTTTTACCAATTAGAGCGCCACCTATGTGTCATTCTCACTACTTATCAAACTATCCTCGTATTCAATAAATTAAATTCTATATATTCGCGTGTTCAGTGAAACTAAATCTTCTATTTAAAACTGAAAAGCAAGGGTGACCTCGTCTATGTACATTTTTTTCACATGTAAAATTCTAAACATGAAGAAGAAAATTTTAAAAAATAATTCCTTTTGTTTCTAACCAATTTGAAAATATAAATCAAGGAAAACACGAAAAATCAAACGTTTTCCTTATTTTATTAAAACCTATGTATTCATTTGTTCAGTAAAACTCAGTCTCCTATTTAAAACTGAAAAGTAGGGGCGACCTTTTGACTGTCTAACTTTTTTTTCACATATAAAAGTGAATATAAAATTGTGACGACGAAGAAAATTTTAAAAAAGAATTCGTTTTCCTCCTAACCAATTTGAAAATATAAATTAAAAAATACCCAATATTTATGATTTATTTACTGAAACCTAGAAATATTTTGACGAGTTCTTAACCGAAAAATTTTCAATTCCAATTAAATGTACCGCGAACTAATCTGCTAAAAATAAAAACGTGTGTGCCATAAAATATATTTTTTCTCCTCCTCGAAGTAAATTTAAAGAATTCGAAACTTAATAAATTCAATAAATTGATCTTATGTATTAATTTATTCGGCAAACTCTCCTATTTAAAACTGAACAATAGAGACGAACGACCTTGCACCTACATAAATTGTTTTCGCAGGTAAAGTATCCCAAACGCCCGAAAAAAAATTACTAAATTGTAGTGATGAGGATTTAAATTTAGAAAAATAATCAGTTTCGCCTGTAACCAATAAAAAATATAAATTGAAAAAATATTTGCTAATACTTCCTGTCGCAGAATAAGAAGGAATACTTCAAAGATCCCTGCTAAAACGCGGGAAACATAGTTTAAAAATGTAACTTACCATAAAAATTAAACATAAACAATTGTGAAGTAGTGTAGTAGTTTGTCAACAATATTAATCTTTTTTTATTACATGAAAACAAAAAAAAATCATTTTAATGGAAGTATGATTGTGCAAACGTTACTTTTTGGATTAATATTTCATGAAATTTTCTCTCTTTGAATATTCATATCAAATGTATTTGTGAAACTCAAGGTAAAATGTAAACTGTTAAAATTTATTATACAGGTTCTATTAAATAATACAAAAAAATATAGTAGAATAATGCAAAAATGTAATTAAACGTTTACAGGTTATGAAAAATTGCTCTGTTGTCGCCAAAATCTGTGTTGATTAGAGTCACCACCTCCTGGCATTTTGTTGCGTCAACGTCAGCTAATGTAACAGCCTATTAGAAAAATTATTTAAATAAATTATCAGATATAAATTATGGATTCAATATATTATATTTTTATGTGAATAAAATTGAATTTGTTACCTAGTATATATACAGTGTGTTGTACTTAAACTCATTTAATATTATTAGATATATATATATATATATATATATATATATATATATATGAAGGAAGGTTTAACGACCGTACTAATGATAATAAACAAGGAACTAGTAGGTAATTCGGTCTGTGAACTGAAAGACTTGATACTTTTAGACTCTTTACATTTCGCCACTGCTTGGTGGCTTCTTCAGGAGAACCAAGAAAACCATCAAAGCCACCCACTAACTAGACATAACAATACACAACATATACCGTCACGATCGAAGAACATTATATGTTATCTCATCTAACCTTGACACCTATTAAATCAATTTATCGCGACTCTAAACAATAATAATTTAATTAAAAAACAGTGGCGAAATATAGAGAGTCTAAAGAAAAAAAATATCAAGTCTTTCAGTTCACAGACCGAATTAACTAATAGTTCCTTGTTTATTATATATATATATATATATATCTTAAACGTAACTATTGTCGGGTGTATCGGTCTGTTACACAAAGACTCAAACAATTTTAGTTTTCAGTACTCTATAATTCACTGCCAAACCTTTGCAACTTCCTCAGGAGTGTGAACTAAAAGGAGTCATATATATATATATATATATATATATATATATATATATATATATATATATATATATTATATCAATTACTACAAAGCTGGAATTGACTTTAAGCGCTCATTAATTTTGTATATATATGTATATATATATATAATTCCTATAACTTTTTCAGAAGTAAACTAGCATATACACTGGTAAATAATGCAATAACATATATAAGGAAATATTACATTTATTGTAATATTTCCAGTTTTCCACTTCGCGCAAACATTTTAAAATTAATTTAAAAATTCTTTTCTAAAATTATATCTATAAATTGTATTCTTTTCTATTTGGATTTTTGACCATTGGGTATAATAAAATATCAAGCTCATATTAACGACGTTTCGAGATATTTTTTTTTCCTCTTTTTCAAGTTTTTAATTTAATTTTTCTTTTTGAAGCTACAATACATTAGTTTTTAAATATATTTATATTTGATGGACTTTTTTATATTCTTTAAAAATATATTAATATTAAGTACGTAATTTTTTTTTCCTGTTGTAAACGGTAAATTTACAAAAACACAAACATTTTAATATAAATTTACGATTTTTAACAGGACAAAAAATGTATGTACTTATATTAATACATTTTTAAAAAATATAAATATATATGTATATAAATATATATATGTATATATATATATACTTACATATACATAAAATCTATATGTTGTAGATTAAAAGAAAAATAAATAAATAACTTGAGAGAGGGAGAAATCCCCCGAAACGTCGTTAATATGAACTAATTGCTTAATTATTCCAAATAGTCGAAAACTCAAATACAAAAGGATAAAATTTATAATTAGAATAAAACAGTCAACATATTAGAAAAGACAGGATACGTTAAAATTATATGTACATATGTGATTAATATACATATGTACATATTGTCACGTTCGCATGAAGAATAGTTTATGATATAAGACAAACTTCATGTAGATGGATTTTAAAATGTTTGTGTAATGTGAAAAACTATTTTTATTGTAATGCATATTGAATTATTTGCCAGCCTATTCCACTCCTGAGAAAGTTATAGAAATTATAACGAAGTATTATGAACAAGTGAGTATTTCATTGGCATCAGACATCAGACAGATAACAGTACTCCTAACTTTTATTATACAAGGTACGGTCGATATACATATATATATATATATATATATATATATATATATATAATTTTCTTTTTAATATGATGCTCATTTTATTTTGTCTGTCAATTCTATAAATTTGTCCTTTTGTGTTTAGGATGTCGATCGAAAGGGACCAAAAAACATTCAGTTAAGGATGCCCCTTTGCCATATTATTTTTTTTCTTTTAACCTGCAATACATATTTACGTAGTTTTATTTGATGGATTTTTTTAAATAATAGTTTTTCTATTTTTCGTATAAAATATTTATGAGTATTTCCATATTTTTATTTTATAATTTATTTCCTGTTTAACAAAAAGTGTAAACGTGTGATTGCAAACTTACAGTACTCACGAGGGAAAAAATATTAAAATAAAAAATATAGGTCATCATAAATATTTATAAAAAAAAAAGAAAAACCATTATTCAAAAAAAATCCAGTACATAGAAGTATGTAAATATAAACTATATTACAGGTTAAATGCAAAGAAAATATAATAAATAACTTGAAAATGGGGATCCCCCCACCGCGAAACATTGGTAATAATAAAAACTGAGTGACTTGTTACCTCCTTTTGGTAGAAATACGAAGAACGAAATTTTTTATTTCTGTGTCTCAACATTCAGTTGAGGATGCCCCTTTGCCATATTATTTTTTTCCTTTTAACCTGCAATACATTTTTACGTATTTTTATTTGATGAATTTTTTTAAATAATAGTTTTTCTGTTTCTATATAAAATATTTATGATTACTTCAATTTTTTCATTTTATAATTTATTTCCTGTTTAACAAAAAGTGTAAAAGTGTGATTGCAAACTTACAGTACTAAAGAGGGAAGAAAATAATAAAATAAAAAGTGTAGGTCACCATAAATATTTATATAAGAAAAAAAGGAAAACTATTATTCGAAAAAAATTCATTACATAGAAGTATGTAAATATAAACTATATTACAGGTTAAATGCAAAAAAAATAAATAAATTTAAAATGGGGATCCCCCACCGCGAAACATTGCTTATAAGAAAAATTGAGTGACTTGTTACCTCCTTTTGGTCGAAATACGAAGAGCGAAATTTATTATTTCTGTGTCTCAACATTCAGTTGAGGATGCCCCTTTGCCATATTATTTTTTTCCTTTTAACCTGCAATACATTTTTACATATTTTTATTTGATGGATTTTTTTAAATAATAATTTTTCTTTTTTTTATGTAAAACATTTATGATTACTTACATTTTTTATTTTATAATTTATTTCCTGTTTAACAAAAAGTGTAAAAGTGTGATTGCAAACTTACAGTACTAAAGAGAAAAAAAAATATAATAAAATAAAAAACGTAGGTCATCATAAATATTTATATAAAAAAAAAAGAAAAACTTATTCGAAAAAAAATCTATTACATAGAAGTATGTAAATATAAAATATATTACAGATTAAATGGAAAAAACATAAATAACTTGATAACGGGGATCCCCCCATCGCGAAACATTGCTTATAATGAAAACTAAGTGACTTATTACCTCCCTTTGGTCAAAATACGAAGAAAAAATGTATATGTATATATACATATATATATATATATATATATATATATATATATATATATATATATATATTATTTAAGACTTCATTTTGATTACCAATATTTCGCACGAATATAAACTATATGCTTCATAAGGGTCGAACTATGGAAAATCATTATTAAATGTAAATAACAAGTTCAAAGTATAATTTTTACAAATCTAGTAGTGATAGTTTCATCTGATATTCGGATTTGGAAGTATTGAACTTTAAACTTGTTTCTTAAAATTGGTAGTTTTGTCTTCCAACAACCGTGACGAAACACAGTTCATACTAATACGTAATTATTTCCTAATAAAATAATAAAGACCTACTGAAATTAACTACAAATTCGTGAATTTTCCTCTTTAACTGAAGAAACTCCCTATATACATATATATATATATATATATATATATATATGAAAATGTTTTTAAAAATTGCTACAACTTGTAATTTCTCTTATTTAAAGTAAATAATCTTTCGATCAATTTAAATTTTGTTTTAACTTATAAACAATATAAATCGCATATATATATATATATATATATATATATATATATATATATATGCGACATATATATATAAATATATATATATATATACGCGTGTTCGCCTCCCGTAATGGCGGCTGCGTAACCTTCAACCTAATCGTACAGTCTCATCGATATAAATAAAAACACAAACCCTACGCTCAACGGACATACATATGTGTATACCTTTTCGAAGTCTACATTATTCTCGTGGAACACTCGCGTCAAATAACACGCAAATAACACAAGAACAAGATCAATTTGTTTGTCGGTAATAACTCGGATACAAACAGGCGTCACCGCGAACTATGCCAAGATATATTGTATGAAAGAGAAATATGGTCGCACATGCGCCAACATGGCATTATAAAATGACGGAGAACGGACAAGCTGCAGGAAGACTTGAAGATTTCCAGTGTCCCATGTTACGTTAACAATATCGTTAATATTTAGGAGATCTGGCCTGTCGTAATTCCGGCGTGGTTTCTATTAATTGTGCCAGAACATTCACCGGGGGGCAATCCTAATCATCGCTCGGTCGCTCTACGATCTGGCCCGAACGGATTGTTTCCTTAGTTGGTACTGGATTGACAGCGGGTCCGCTTTCTAAAACCACACGACCCGACATATGTACATAGCGATATATACATGCTGCGACTTACAGAAACGTGTTTATATTCGCGAATAGGTGACAAGAGTTTAATATATGGGCGGGATTACTTTAACCTTGATCTGTATTTGATATTTATTTTATTTTATTTTTATTTTTAAAAAATAATAAAATTACATTAAATTTAACGAAATTAAAAATAAAATAAAAATTCAATATAATTTATATAAGAAATAATTAAATATAAATTCGTGAATATACAATGTACAGTTAAAAGGAAAAAATAACATGGAAAGGGGGCATCTCTTATTTGAGTGTACAGAAGTTAACAGAAGGTCCACACGCGGCGTATTACCTTTTCTTAATATCAGATATTTTTTATTTACAAAAACTTTCAATAATCGGTAACTTTACAAAGACCATTAATTTAATATTTTTAATAAAAAAATGCAGTTTTTGGCTACTATTTTATTATAAACAATTAGTAATTATTATTATTTATTTAAAATAATTTTTTAAATTTTAATAATATTTATTATTCATCAGAAAATCCATTTACAGGACAATAATTTTAGATAATTATACATGATTAATTCTTTCAAATACGTAGGTAATTTTGAGGGGTGCGACACTGTTTAATTATCTACTGATGGTGACAACTTAGTGGTCGAAATACGTATACAGAAAACGAAAATTATTGTGGCAAGGGGTTATATATCAACCTTCAGTAATCTACTTTCAAATACGTATTAAAGAAAAATATACAGGTTGATCGAAAATTCACGAATAATCGTCGGAGCGATTCTATGATTAATTCTGAGGCAACCACCTTCAAACAGAAATACTGTAATTTCATTGGTTAAGCCATACGAATTGCTTGAAAGAAGTGTAGATGTGGCAACGTTGTATAAAACCATCAATAAACCAGGAATGATACTACGAAATACGAGTTTTATTCATGTCTAATTAAAATGACAATAATAATGATAATTGAAAATGTAAATGTTGAATCTAGTAAGCATTGGTTTAAAGAAAAAAGCTATAGCCTTTGTGGAAGTGAATTTAATTTGTATTTTGACGTTAATTCTGTTTACTAATTTCGGTTCATTGGCCAAAAAAAATTCCAAATAAAGAAGTCATGGGGATTCATATCTGGTGACCTTACATGCCATGATATTGGTCCATTTCGCCCAATGCACCTATCTGGAAAAGGCTCCCTCAACCATTCTCTTACAATTCTTGCATTATAAACTGGTGCACCATTGTTTATGTAATATATATTGGCTCTGATATTTAATCAAAAATTATCCAATACTTCCTCCAACACATTTACGGATTCATTTGCATTTAGTTTTCTCGGAAGGAATATTGGTCCTGCAATTTGAAGATTTAAGGTGAATATTCGAAAAATAACAAAAACTTTCTTTGGTGTCCAAATTGTCGAATAGTTCTGAGATTTTCATCCGCTCGAAATTGGAAATTATGATACCATCTCTTGTGAACATAGATTCGTCGCTCTATAAAATAAATGCTAAAATGAGTTTTCTATAATTTTGTTTAAAATTATTCTTTGCAAATAGATATTTTCATATAATTGTTGTACTTTTATAACAAAAACCATATAATATCAGCGTATGATTGAAAGTATTTATTACAAACTGCTTGGGATATCACAGAAAAGAGGTAATGGAAGCGAAAATAATGAACATTAAACTGATAAACGTTAAAATTTGAGTAATTATTATTAAATTACACACGTTACTCTGGACCAAGGTTGCCATATATACTTTAACGTAAAAAAGCAGTCAATAAAGCAAAATATTGACACACGACAAATAATAACACCAACGTAGTTTCAGATAATTTCATTCGACAATAAAAAACATTGTTTTCGACAGAAATTTTATGAAGTTCGATATATTTTTGTCACACATTTTCAGCATTGATGGTCCCATATGCTATAAGGACTAACAATACAACATTTCTGTATTAGGATTGGCGACTTAGAATTAATCATAGAGTGACGATTATCCGTGAATTTCTAACCACCCTATATAGTAAGCTTCGAAAAACTTCTAGTAAACCCAGTTAAATATGGTTACAATCATCATGTTTTATAAATAATGTTACCAAGACTGTGATGTGAAGTCTCTTAAAAGTAATTGTTGAGACCGACGTTGTGGGCGCCAGATTATTGCTGATTTTATGTGTTAGAATTATTTCACTACGTTATAAAGCTAGGTTATATGAATTAACAGCGTATTAAATTAAAAGTAAGATAAAAATGGTCCGCATTAGGGTGAGCTAAATTATTAAAAATAGCGCTATATGTCAGAAGATGAATGAGGTTGATAAAGTTACAATAACATTCCAATAAGAAAACAAAATGTATGAACTTTATTTAAATCGCTATCTGCTTCTGAGCTTCCGGGCTGGAACCGCGTCACTTTTATATCTGCCGGCGTTTCGTACCCATTCGTATGGGACATTTTCAGGGCTCAACTACTGCACACACACACACAGTAGTTGAGCCCTGAAGATGCCCAGAAACAGATAGCATGGACCACGACCGCGGAAGTCTACGTACCAGATTTATGATGAGCACCAGAAGTCCAAAACATGTAGAAAGCTGTGTAAAAAATATTATTTAAAAGAAAACAACAATTCTCTTCTTAAATTTTGGCTTTTAAGCTTTGGCTGTAATAAAATATAAATAATAAAGCAGTAAAAATAAAATGTACAGGGACTAGTAAAAAAATAGTATCGAACAATACAGAAAGGTTGTAGTATTTCTGTATTGTCGACGAATTAATCATAAAATCGTCCTTTTTGACGATTATCCTTGAATTCCTCAACACTGTATAGAATGTAACAAGCGAAACATGTTCAATAGCCGCATGTGGGTTCTGTAGACCCCAAATTCGAACATTGTGTTCGTTTACCAGACTACCAACATGGAAAGTCGCTTCATCACTGAACACGATGCGTTATGCGAAAGTGTTATCATTGTCAATAGCATCATGAATCTCGTTACAAAATGCCACACATTTCCGTTTGTCATCAGAACGCAGAATTTGAAACAACTGTAACTTGTACGACTCCATAACCAACCGACGTCTCAAAACACGCCAAATTGTGGTTGCAGGTAGTTGTAACTTCCGACTAGCACGACGAGTTGATTTTGAAGGAATACGTTAGAAATCAGTTTGAATTCGTGCAACATTTTCTTCAGAAACACGAGGGCGACCAGGACTCTTTCCTTTACATACACATCCTGTATCTACAAACTGTCGATACCATCTGCGAATGTTCCACCCATTCGGCGGATCTATTTGGTAGTTCAACCTGAAACGTGTTTGCACTGTAATCACGGAATTGCACTTCGCAAACTCGAGAACACAATATTATTTCTGCTGCGGAGTAGCCATTTTAAACATATAACGGTTACCAGGAGAAACAGAAGACAACTGACATCTAGTAGCTATTAAATAAACTAGACTATGTATTCGTTTCTCCAATAGTCGAGCCAAGGCGCAGCGATCGATAGTTTGGACAAAATAATACTTTGAAATACGTATATTCTTTTTGAAACACGCTGTATGTCGTCCCTTACACCACTGTGAAAGACTCGATATCAACCGTGCCCGTAACGGTGGATCTACCTTTTCTGTAGCCGTGTCGAACGGCTTGAAATATATCATTTTCTTCAATGAAATTTAGTAATCTTTTTGCTGTCACGGTTTCAAAGATCTGCGATATTGATGGCAATATAGATGTACGTCGATAATTACCGAGGTAGTTAATATCACCCTTGTTATGAATTGGCATTATTCTATGCTATAATCTCTCTCTCTCTCTCTCTCTCTATATATATATATATATATAACTATTATCAGGTGTATCGGTCTGTTGAACAAAGACTCAAACAATTTTAGTTTTCAATACTGATTCAAAATAATTGTATAAATAACTTTCAATTTTAATTTGAAAATACATTGTAAAATAGAATAAAACTCAACTTCTCAACAGACCGATACACCTGATAATAGTTACGTTTAAGATATTAAGAGTACGGTCGATTATACAGTTCTTACTATATATACATATATATATATATATATATATATATATATATATATACGAGGATAGTTTGACAAGTAGTGAGAATGACACATAGGTGGCGCTCTAATTGGTAAAACAAATTTACTGTAATTTAGGTTGCCTATTTATATGTTTAAATTCCGATATCTAGATAAATCGGTTGATTAGTTTATTTTTGACAGCTAATTGAAGAAGAAGCAACACGTTGTTTTGTTAAAATGGAAAAAGCAGAGTATCGTGCGGTGATTAAATACTTCGTAATTAAGGGTATGAAAGCTACCGAATTAAAAGATGAGTTACGGGAAACATTGTGTGAATCTGCTCCATCATCCGCCACAATAAGTAGATGGGTAAATGAATTTAAACGTGGTAGAACAAACTGTGTTGATGAAGCGCGCTCTGGAGCATCCAAAATCGTGACTTCTAAGGAAATGATTATAAAAATCCATAATATTATTACGCAAGATCAACGACTCAAAGTGAGAGAGATAGCAGACATGGTAAACATTTCGACAGAACGCGTACACCGCATTTTAACGAAAGAATTGAGCTTTTCCAAGCTTTCGGCAAGATGGGTGCCGCGATTGCTTACGACTGACCAAAAGTTAATTCGTTTGCGCATTTCCAATGAGTGTTTGGACCTTTATAAGCGGAATCCGGTTGATTTTTGTAGGCGATTTGTTACTCGCGATGAAACTTGGATACACTACAGTACACCCGGAACTAAACAAATATGGTTACAACGTGGTTCTGCACCTACAAAGAAAGCGAAAACCACTTTATCGGCAAACAAGGTGATGGCATCAATTTTTTGGCATTCAAAGGGCATTTTGCTCATTGATTACGTTTAGAAAGGTGCCACGATAAACGGACAATATTATGCAGAACTTCTACAAAAATTAAATGTTGAGATTCGTGCTAAACGGCCAGGGATGGCAAAGAAAAAGATTCTGTTTCACCAAGAGAACGCTCCCTCGCACACCAGCACAGTTGCGATGTCCAAAATCCACGAGTTGCATTTTCAATTAGTACCGCATGCGCCTTATTCGCCGGATCTAGCCCCTTCCGACTTCCACCTTTTTCCAAAATTAAAAACGGCACTAGGTGGAAAGAAATTTTCGTCTAACGACGAGCTTATCATCTTCGTAAATGAGTATTTTGCAAGCCTTCCGGAATCGCATTTTAGAGATGGCATAAGGGCATTGAAGCACCGTTGGAATAAATGTATTGCTCTTTTAGGAGAATATATTGAAAAATAAAAATTATTTTGTGTTTAAAAAATTCGTTTTTCTTTTCCATTCTCACTAATTGTCAAACTACACTCGTCTCGTATATATATATATATATATATATATATATATAATTCTTCGATTTTTAAGAACAATCACACAAAATCAATGCGGATTTTAAATTCGCCAGAAAACCGAGAGAGTCAATCTTCTGGCGAATTAAAAATCCTAATACCAAACCGCGATACAATTTTAAATTTCTCGAGAAATAGAAACTACTCGCAGAAGAAATTTCGCAAATATAATTACGTAGAATTAAACCGTGAAATTGAATGGTTCCACATTTTCAGCATAATGCCAATAGGGCTTGTCGCACAACACGTTAAATTAGAATTTATATAAATAAACACACATACTTAATCATAGACGTTATTACTCGACGTTAACGTATGCTACCTACATAATGAACACTGCACTGCCTCCGCAGAACAACATTTATACAAACACGTAATCATGAGTTTGGAGTATAAAGCATACCTTCCTACCAAATACAATAAAGCAACAGTTCAGGAACACCGGAAATTACTGCAGTCTGTGTTAAACATTAGTGTGACGGTTGAAGAGACTATACTGGTTAATTCTGTTCTTAAATTTTCTGTATTTTTTACCGAATAAATACCGTAGAACCATCGGAAGTGGCGCAAATGTAAAAGAGAGAGATAATATTAGTAATCTCTGAGATATAATCAAAAAGATCTGATGACACAGGGTAACAAAATGAAAAAAAAAATTTGGTGCCGGAAATCTAACATCTGATTTTAGATGTTTTTAATGTGCTGATTCCATAAATGCCACCAGATTTTTTCTATCAGCTCTTGTTTTTGAGATACAGGTTACAGGTTAATTGATATTTTTTTCTGATAAAGGACAACAAATAAAGAGATAAATATGTACTTAATCGTCAAAATAGAAAATATCCTTGTTTTTTGTGCCTTTGGGACAGCAGAGATAAAAATGAGCACTGGGTTAAAAAGAAATGGCCTTCAAGAGATGTCATGATTCAAGCAAAACAAAACGTGATCAACGAACCTTTGGTTGAAAGAGAAAAAATCTTACTTCCGCCCTTGCATATCAAGCTAGGCTTAATGAAGCAATTTGTGAAGGCTTTAAATCGAGATGGAAATTGTTTTGGGTATTTATCACGTAAATTTCCTGGCATTAGCACGGAAAAACTAAAAGCTGGTATATTTGATGGTCCTCAAATAAGGCAACTTGTTAAAGATTCACAATTCACCACATCAATGAACGAGACTGAAACTAACGCTTGGTGTTCATTTGTTCAAGTAGTACAAAATTTTCTTGGCAATCATAAAGCAGAGAATTACGTAGAATTAGTGGAAACTATGCTTTCAAATTTTAATATTCTCGGCTGTAACATGAGTATAAAAGTTCACTACCTCCACAGCCACCTAGATCGTTTTCCAGAAAACTTAGGTGATTGTAGTGAAGGACAGGGGAAAAGATTCCATTAGGATATTAAAACTATGGAAGATCGTTATCAAGGACGATGGGATAGCCACATGATGGCGGACTACTGCTGGAGCCTTCAGCGAGACTGCCCTAGTAAACTCCATTCTAGAAAGTCGTATAAAAGAAAATTTTTATGTGATTAGTGACTAATGTAATTATGTACATTAAGTTTTTGCAATAAATACTTAAATTCATGTGTCTTTGTTTTTTTAACTGTCAATAGTTATATTATATATTATAACAGTTATAAAGTAAAATATATACACAATTTTTTAAAAAAATCTCAAAAACTAGATCTGATAGACCAAATCTGAGAACTTTTTTACATTCTGCATCCAAAAATTACCCAGGAATAGTTAAAAAATCGCAGGCACCAAAATGTGTGTTGGCCTGTGTAATCTATCGTTGCCTCTTAGATTTCCTGGAAGATACGACGTTTAAAAAAGATCCATAAGCGGAAGAGGGGGAGTCTTTTAGTACAACTGACTAACAAATATATTAATTTCTACATTAAATAAATCAGTGTGTATTTTGGTAGTTAACAGGGAAAGTTGTACAGAATTATTCTGTTTATAATATTGAGTACTTACCAAGCAACGAAAATATATTAAAAAAGCATATAAAACCAGCTATATATGTATACCTTAATCGTGCAAATGAAGTGCACGTTCAGCACGAGGAACGACAGCTGACTGACGATTCCCCGGCTATAACATCTACTAAACCACTTGCACTTGTTCGAATTCCACACCGCTGACCTAACGCTCGTGGTGCCAACTATAGTGTGTACTGTATATAATGTGACTTATTTTATATTTTTATATTTCCTAATTAATATTAATTATTGATTATTAATCCGTATTAACTAGGAGTTAGAAAATCTTCGTGTTACGAGAGTAAATACGTACATATATACGATATACGTACACGTACGGCCTAACTTTAACTCTACACGACGGCCTGCTTTATCGGGCAAACATGATCATCCAAGAAAATATGAGTTTCTTAGATAATAATTAAAAAAAGGGTGATGTATGACATTTATAAAAATGGCTTCGTTCACGGTACAACGCGTTCAAATTGTTGAATTATTTTATGAAAATCAACGTTCTATGAAAAGAGTTTTTAGAAAATTACGTGAATTTTGTGGTTTACATAATCGTCCATCTGAAAGCACTATTGGTCGAATTATTAAAAAATTTCAAGAGACCGGTTCCGTGGAAGATCAAAAAAGTGTACACTGTGTACATCTTGGTTTTGAGCGGTGTGGATCGCGTACGGAGTTTGATTTTCGTACAATTGTTTTTCGCCGTGTTTTACCAGGTGCGACACTTTGAAATTATCTGCTGATGATGACAACTTGGTTGTCGAAATGCGTATACAGAATTTACAAAAGTTAATGTGGAAAGGGGTTATATATCAACCTTATTGATCAAGTCAATCAACCACAGGCTCCATCAAATTCAAATACTTCGTATTAAGACTTATCAATAGAGACGTTTGTCTTCCACTTTCTGGAAGTTTCGTCGAATATATGTCAATGCTTCACTGCGCGCTGCATGTGAAAATAAACTATAAAGAATTTTTTAGAAAATACGAAACGAATCACGCACATGCTACGCGAAACTAATATGCATCTTGTGCCCCCACGAACGAATTTTACAAAAATACAAAAAAACGTTGTTCACTGTGGAAGATTTCCTTAAAACAATTGTAGACATTGACGTATAGTATATGTCAACTGCACACATATATATGTATACTATACATATGTGGCGTCCCACCCTTGAAGCAGACTCAAGCCGTGTGTAACCCTCAAGGGCGACAACAAGTAGGTCCTGGAAGGGTATCGTTGCAATATTCTCACATTGTTTTTGTTTTGTTTTACTTTACTATATTGGACGACGTCGCATATCCTTTCTTGTTTTAACTTAGCTTAGGAGTCACTGTTTTTGTTTTCATTTCTTTTAGTACTTTGCTCTATATAATGTATAATATATGACATATTCCATGTTTTTTTGACATTATGGAACGTATTAAATATTATATCAATCAATTAGTCTCCGATCACAGCCGTTGTTAAGCATTTGTTAGTGGCATAATGCATTTAGGAGGGTAAGTGTTTTATAGAGCATTGTAGCATGAAGGCGGCCTATGTGCAGGGTGATCAGAAATTCTTGGATAATCAAATCAAAGTCAATGGTATTCCAATTACAGCCTCAGTTATTTAATTGCCATACCTCGTATACCATACTCTAAACATAACTTTAGCAAAATGACATTAAACACACGTTTACGTACCTCAAACCAATCGATTTTACAACAGATTAAATATCTTTTTCCATTCAACATTAATTATCTAAACCTATTGTAAATTAACCGTGATCTATCTCAACTGGAATTCGCTTCGAGTGGACATTTCAGAGGCCTAATGATTTGTAGTGGTTATAATTGACTAGTCCACGCGTTAGAGCAATCAAAACGCATTAGTGTTATGGAAAGAATCTCTTTGCCGCCAAAGAGATGCCAAACTCGGCAAACACAGAACAGTCAATTCATTAGAATAATTGTATTTGCATTTCGAATCTGAACCATCGAACTGCCAAATTGTTTAATTATTTGATCACCCAGCTGTGTGTTTCCAGAATTTCACGAGAGAATGAAGTTACGAACTCTGTAGGAATATATACATACTATCTAAATAATATTTAAAAAAAGAAGATGAACAATTAGGCTGTAATAACTTTCTTAATAAAAAAAAAGGCAAAAAAGGAAAACATTAGTGCGTTTGTTTTTAAGAAATATTGATTTACAGATGCCTTATGAAGGTCAGTGTGTGTTGGTTTTAGCGGAATGAGTGTGCGGATTTTTTTCAGTGTAAGCATTGCCACGAATCCAGCTACGACGTTCGACACTATGGTTAATAATCAGCTGATAATGACAATTTAGTTGTAGAAAAACGAATACAGAGTGGAAACATTAATGTGGGAAAAGAATTTTTCGCCTTTTTTTAATTAATTCTATTAACCACAGTGTTGACTGATGTGGTGCTTCATTGCCGAAAACACAAACCAACTCAGCGATGCATTCTTGTTGAAATAATTGTCTTCGAAAATTATAAAAAATTATTCCGCGAAAATGTTCTCGGTTTAATTCCACTTTTCAACTAACTTGTCAACTTCGACAGTTCCTTGAAGCTACAACACTACACGTTTCGCACTGTAACTTTGGATACAGGCTAGCTAAAGATTGTAATGGTACATTTATATATTTTCAATTTTTTTCTATTTTATTTTTGTATATAGTATTTCTTTTATTTAGTCATATAATAGAAATTCCAAAGCAGATGTATATTTGGAATTTCTATTAATGCAAATGTATATATTATTAATTAGGGTCTAGTATATATTAAGTTTTATTATGGGTAATTTCAGAGTATTATAAAATTCTTTTGTTATAGTTCCCAGAACCTGTTAGTTATAAGTGGTTATATATTATAGAAAAACATTCTTGCTATTCTTAGGTAAATAGTCGTTATAAAGAAAATGTTAATGGGTAGTTCTAATGGGTTCCACGAAATGACCATTTTTCGTATTTATCGGGACCCATATATAGGCCATACGGAAAACCAGAGTGACAGTGGACACCTAGCCGGGGCGAGTGACAGTGGACCCCTAGCCGGGGGCGAGTGACAGTCGACAGATAGCCGGGGGCGAGTGACAGTGGACTTCTAGCCGGGGCGAGTGACAGTGGATATAGCGGAACGAGAGTCAACGGATAGTTGTGGATAGCCGACAAGTGTCGGATATACGAGTCGTCGTCGAATAATCGACAGATAGACAGTGTTCTGTGTTTTTAAGCCATAAGTGCAAAATCGGAGGCAAGGTTAAACGGAAATATTGCGTTATCTTCGCCCAGATAGATAGATATATTGGCAAATAGTGTGGAAAATCTGCGAGTGGTCAAGTGTCAACAGAAGAAGTGATACCCAGGTTAAAGAGGTACCTATTAAAAGACTATAAAATTTGAGTGTCCATAGTAGATTTAAGATATATCTAGTTAGGAGTAGTAAGAAGCGTTTTTCTAAGCGATTCAGACCGTTTGTCTTTTGATCGCGTAGTTTTGTGTTTCCGGATTAAATTTAAAACGGGGTGTGTTTGTTTTTTGAAACCCCTTTTCGAATCTGAATCGCTCTGAGGTCAGGGTAAAAAAGTTAAGAGTCTCTCTAGCCGGAGCTAATTTAATATTTCATAAATGTTGTAATACGTAATAAATAATTTTGCTACATCACCCCATGTACTTTTATTTATTTTTTTTAAGGCGCCCAACAAAATATAATCTTCTTTTTTAAAACAAAGAGTACAGTAGCAAGATGGAGGTTAATTTTTAGTACCGACATTTGATTGGTGTCCCACTACGCAAAACTTAAAAGACATCCCACGTAGCTATCAACGATTGTAGCGTTTAATGCTTGTAAGACCCAATGGATTGTGTCGGTCAACCTTTTGTAATACTTCAAACTGTTTACAACTACCGCTATTTTTTAATATACATATGTTATACAGGCTGTTTCAAAAAGAATATACGTATTTTGAATGCATATATTTATTAAACTTTAAGACATACGAATATGAAACTTTACACACATATTTACGAACCTCTCAAGTTTAGATTACAGATGTTCAATATGTCCTCCATCAGCGACACGAACAATACCACATCGATACTCAAATTCCACCCATACTCGGGTAAGCATGTTCCTCGTCACCGATGTTATGGCAGTACGGATCCGGTTCTTCAACTCTTCCAGGTTCTATGGGAGTGGTGGTACATAAACGTAGTCTTTAACGAAACCCCACAGGAAGAAGTCACAGGGTGTCAAATCCCGTGACCGTGGAGCCCAGCTGAGACATGCTAAGTCGCCAGCTCCTTGGCGACCAATCCAACGGTTCGGTAGAGTTTCATTCAGATATTCATGCACTTGGCGACTCCAGTGAGGGGGTGCCCCGTCTTGTTGAAAATTAAAGTTGTCTTCGTGCAGCCTCAGAAACAACTAGTTTTGTAACATAGCGAGATACTGCTGACCGCTAACCGGGTTTCCATCAAAGAGGAATGGGCCGTAAACAGATGATCGGAATATCGCACAAAACACATTGATTATAAGCGAATCTCGTACATGTTCAATGGCTGCATGTGGGTTCTTTAGACTCCAAGTTCGAACATTGTGTTTGTTTACCAGAATACTAACATGGAAAGTCGCTTCATCACTAAACACGATGCGTTATGCGAAAGTGTTATCATTGTCAATAGCATCATGAATCTCGTTACAAAATGCCACACGTTTCCGTTTGACATCAGGACGCAGAGGTTGTAACAACTGTAACTTGTACGGCTTCATAACCAACCGACGTGTCAAAACACGCTAAATTGTTGTTGTAGGCAGTTGTAACTCCCGACTGGCACGACAAGTTAATTTTGAAGGATTACGTTGGAAAGCAGTTCGTGCAACAATTTCTTCAGAAACACGAGGGCGGCCAGGCCTCTTTCCTTTACAAACACATCCTGTATCTACAAACTGTCGATACCATCTGCGAATGTTCCACCCATTCGGAGAATCAATTCGGTAGTTCAATCTGAAACGTCTTTGCACTGTAATCACGGAATTATACTTCGCAAACTCGAGAACACGAAATTCCATTTTAAACATATGACAGTTGCCAAGAAAAGCAGAAGATAACTGACATCTAGCGGCTAAAAAAAAACTAGACTATGTATTCGTTTCTCCAATAGCCGAGCCGAGACGCATCGATCGTTAGTTTGGACAAAATAATACTTTGTAATACGTATATTCTTTTTGAAACACATTTATTATACATCCTGTAAGAACCCCACAAATTAAGTTAACGATTTGAGTAACTAAAATTTCCCGTATTTTGTATTTGTATCGTATACTGAAAAATTCTTTTATGGACAAGCAGTATATGAAATTAGAAAAACATAAAATACTATTGACTGTTACGCTTCGCATATATAATATAATAATTTTTTATATCGTTATTAAATTAATTTATTTTAATTTAAATATAATTCGATTTGGAATTCATAAATTTTTATTACTTGATATTTTTTGTGTTGTATATATTCGGATGCAAAATCTTTTGTTTTGGTCACGTACAGTCAGGCTGTAATAAAACAAACCGTCGTCGTTTTCTAGGAAACAAATACTTAGAACTTTTCGAATCTTTTCTTGGAATAGTCTTGATAACTTTCCATTGACTCACATTCATTATTCATTCATTTTTATTCATATTTAAATGCAAATAGAGATTCAAATATTAATTCTGACTAGATATCTATTTGCTTGCTATTTATATTGAAATTGATATCGCACTCTTAATTTATGCAAATTTTTAGCGTGCCTATTCTCTTTTCCTACTGGTTGATTCAAACAGGACCAGCATCCTACCCCTTAGTCTACCGCTTCTTTTCTTAAAAGCCCCAGCATGTAGTAAGAAAAGACAGAGACTTCTACGACAGCGATGACCAAGGCTACACGCATTCCTTCTACGAGTTTGTGAAGTTAAGTTATAGTGTAGTGTCCTCGTGTTTATTTTGCGACCGCAAAATAAACATAGCATCCTGGCCCAAGATATACACACGCAAACACGCAAGTACCTCACGTATCATTCGATACATATTTTAATCTAATCCTTTTTATATTCTATTAAACAGCTTTATATCTCTAGATTTACTTTTATTACAACTTTGCCATTACGTCAATCTTGTTTTATCTGTTACTCTTGCTTTTATTAATTGATTTTATTTTTGTATATTCAAGTTTAAAGAATTAAAATAAATTAGTGAATAAAATTTTAAGGGCAATCCTATTGTTTCATTTCCACTAATATCTTTCTTTCAGCTTGGCACACGTCCTGGACTTTTGATGCTCATTGTAAACTTTACTAATTATTAACCCATGAGATTTCTTTATTACGTATTTTTTTATTTGCATTTATTACAGCGCTTCAGCTAGCCGGACACGCGCTCGTAATAAATTTACTAACCATCACGTGCAAATAAATATATGCTATTAAATAATAATTTCTGTATTATTTATTTAGATTAATTAAGGGACATTTAACGCTAACACATAACACATTTAGTCCTTTGATTGTTATTTTCTTATTGAATCATAAAGTACATAGGATAGGGTTATTTATGGAATAACACATCGGACAAATGGCCTCCACGGCTTTGCATGCACATACGCACTCGTTTGTCGAAATTTTCCATGACCATTATGCATAGATGTGGCTGAATTTCGTTGATGAAGCGTTGAATCTCCTCCTTTAATGCACGGGTGGTTGCGGGCATGTCGACGTAGGCCTGTGATTTCAAATAACCCCATAATAGAAATCTAATGGTGTTAAATCACACGATCTAGGGGGCCAATTCTGATCACCGAAACGAGAGAGTACACGACCTGGAAGTGTCTCATGCAGTAATTGAATTGTTTCACGGGCTGTATGGCATATGGCACCGTCTTGTTGAAATCACATATTGGCCACATCAATATCATCCAATTTCGGCAGAGCGAACTGTGTTATCATGTCGCGATATCGAGCACCTGTAACAGTCACTACTTAATCAGCCTCATCTTCAAAAAAGTATGGTCCAATTATGCCTCCAGCCAAAAATCCACACCAAACAGTGACACGTTGTGGATGCATTTGTTTCTCGACAATCACATGTGGGTTCACAGAACCCCAAAAGCGACAATTTTGGCGATTGACAAAGCCATCAAGGTGAAAATGTGCTTCATCGCTTAGGATGATTTTGCTGGAAAAATCAACATCTATTTGTTGATGTTCAATAATCCATTCAACGAACTCTCTTCGCTGTGCATGGTCATTAAGCTTCAGTTGTTGTGTTAATTGAATTTTGTAAGCATGGAGACACAGATCTTTAGTGAGTATACGCTGTAGATAGCTTCTTGAAATTTGCAATTCTTGTCCACGACGTCGAATTGAGGTTCCTGGATTGTCACCGACACTCTCACGCACTGCTTCGATATTGACATTTGAACGGCTTGTTTTTGGACGACCAGTATGTTTGGCGTCTCCAACAGATCCAGTCTCCCTGAATTTTTCAATTAATTTCTTCACAGTTGACGAAGTTAAAACACTATTCCGACCATATTTTGTACGAAATTTTCTAACTGCGGCCGCCAAGCTTTCATTATTTTTGAAATATTGTTCAATAATGAAGACACGTTATTCTATCACTTAACGCTCCATTTTTACTAACCCTAAACTGTCAGCTATCGGATTGTTTTTTTTCTAGGGTTGCCAACACTTTACTGCACAAATGGCGACAAATTCAAATCTTGCGTTAATTTTGGGACGCCATTATAAGATCAAATTACTTCTCTTTTAATTTCCGTCGTATGTTCTACGATCTCATATATCATTTAGGATTTATTTTCAAACCACACCAATCCAAGTATAACCTTCGCAAAATTCAATTGAAAAGTGGATCGGATCGCGAATAACGCCAGTAATAAAACTTACAACAAAAACAAGTAAATATTGATACCCTACAACAAGAAATTCTCGATTAGTTTACGTTTCTCGTGGGCTGTGCTTTAGTAACATATTCCCTTGCATGCGATGGATTCCATATATGCCCTTAGCGTTTGACTTGTGCCGCGCAGCAGTCGATCTCAAACAATCTAATATCCGGTCGGCGCAGCGGTGCAGCTTACGCCATTCTCTATTCGCATTCAGGAATTCACTGCATGGAAAAAGTGGTGTGAGAAATGAATGGGAATTACGCAGACATCGATTTGAGTCTTGCTCCGAAATCCAAATCGAATAAATATGACGAATGCAGACTCGCAAAAAAAAAATATCATGGAACGGATACAGGGTCATCGAAAAGTTCAGGAATAAGGAATTTATTGTAAATATTGCTACGATATTAAGGTGCATAACAGGTTCAAACATTAAAAATTTTAGGCAAAATCTTTTCAATTGAAAAAAGGCAAAAAATCTCTTACCACATCAATGTTCGTATTCTATAAACGTATTTCGACAACTACATTATCATCATCAGCAGATTATTAATTTAAATCCCGCCCGTGGTAGTTATTGGGTGAATTGAGTAGCCTACTAACCGTCACTACCGGTCCCAAGTCCGGATAACGAAAGAGGATTTGGGAAGCGTCTCTTTTCACTAAACATTTTGGTGACAGTAATCACTGAAGGTTGATATATAACCCCTTTCCACATTAATTTTCGTATTCTGTATACGTATTTTGACAACTAAGTTGTCAGCATGAGCAGATAATTAAACAGTGGCGCACCTGGAACGCTACTGCAAAAACCACATCAATGTTTGTATTCTATACACGTATTTCGACAACTAAATTATCATCATCAGCAGATTATTTAAATCCCGCCCGTGGTAGTTATTGGGTGAATTGAGTAGCTTACTAACCATCACTACTGGTCCCAAATTCGGATAACGAAAGAGGATTGGGGAAGGAGAATTTGGGAAGCGTCTCTCTTCACTAAACATTTTGGTGACAGTAATCACTGAAGGTTGATATATAACCCCTTTCTACATTAATTTTCGTAGTCTGTATACGTATTTTGACAACTAAGTTGTCAGCATCAGCAGATAATTAAACAGTGGCACACCTGGAACGCTACTGCAAAAACCACATCAATGTTCGTATTCTATATACGTATTTCGACAACTAAATTATCATCATCAGCAGATTATTAATTTAAACCTCGCCTGTGGTAGTTATTGGGTGAATTGAGTAGCCTACTAACCATCACTACCGGTCCCAAGTCCGGATAACGAAGGAGGATTGGGGAAAGAGGATTTGGGAAGCGTCTCTCTTCCCTAAACATTTTGGTGACAGTAATCACTGAAGGTTAATATATATAACCCCTTTCTACATTAATTTTCGTAGTCTGTATACGTATTTTGACAACTAAGTTGTCAGCATCAGCCGATAATTAAACAGTGGCGCACCTGGAACGCTACTGCAAAAACCACATCAATGTTCGTATTCTATATACGTATTTCGACAACTAAATTATCATCATCAGCAGATTATTAATTTAAACCTCGCCTGTGGTAGTTATTGGGTGAATTGAGTAGCCTACTAACCATCACTACCGGTCCCAAGTCCGGATAACGAAGGAGGATTGGGGAAAGAGGATTTGGGAAGCGTCTCTCTTCCCTAAACATTTTGGTGACAGTAATCACTGAAGGTTAATATATATAACCCCTTTCTACATTAATTTTCGTAGTCTGTATACGTATTTTGACAACTAAGTTGTCAGCATCAGCCGATAATTAAACAGTGGCGCACCTGGAAAACTACGGCAAAAATACCCGTTGTTGAAAGCCAAAACGCACAATGTGTGCGTTTTGGCTTTCAGCGGTACAGATCGTGTGCGGGATTTGTTTTCGTACAATTGAACGTGGCGTGTAAATTATGTTGACTGTTTCTAACATTATTATATCACAGATTGACAAATTTATAGAGTAACATTTACTGTTCCGACCAATGTTGAAAGAAAAGTCCTTTCTATATAAAATGCTAATTCTATCATCCAATCTGGTTTAGTTTTTAAAAGAAGACGAGGAACGTTTGAATTTAGGCACCGGGAGAGAAAGAAAGTACGCTTCACTATCGTACTTAAGCTTTATCAGATGTGTATTTTTGCCGTAGTTTTCCATGTGCGACACTGTCTAATTATTTGCTGATGATGACAACTTAGTTGTCGAAATACGTACACAGAATACGAGAATTAATGTGGAAAGGAGTTATAAATCAACCTCCAGTGATTAAGTTAATCAATCACAGGCTCCATCAAAATTACATTTTGCTGACAGGATTCTTTTTATTACGAGGAATGGAAGAAATAAAAATACAGAAAACACATAAATGGCACTAATGTATTTTGCTTAATATCCATCTAAATACAAAGCAAATGGTTCGTTACCTAATACGCAATGATTTTCATTATTACAAAATAATAAGGCACTTTAATAAGTCAGTTCTTATAACTAGATAAATATACAAAGTTAAAAAGAATTAGTTATAATATTTAACATTATTAATATCGAATAGAAAATAGAACTTATTTTAAAAAGACATTTGGAATAATTAATTAAAGTCAATATTGAAAATACCGATACGAAAATAAAACGTAATAAAAAAATATAAAATTGTAGAAAGTGAGGCATAATAAAATGTAAAATTACAATTAAATGAAACAC
Source organism: Dermolepida albohirtum (assembly GCA_031893035.1). Taxonomy (NCBI): domain Eukaryota; kingdom Metazoa; phylum Arthropoda; class Insecta; order Coleoptera; family Scarabaeidae; genus Dermolepida; species Dermolepida albohirtum. The sequence continues at coordinate 161,179 of JAVIWB010002221.1, read as the reverse complement.
AATAATGTCATATTAAATCCATGCAACCTATCGTAGGACTACGTCCTACAAAAACTGTCGGGGAATATTGAAAATAGTCAAAGTTGGATGAAATATTGACATGAACTGAAGGGCACCAATCAATGTAGAACGAGGATTATTTTGGAAGTACTTACTAATATTCGACTTCCTCCAAAATACGCTGAACCTAGTTCCAATTGGAAAAATCCGTATTTGTAAATTATTTTTATCAGACATATATTAATATATTCATATCACTGGAAGTTTAAAATTTCCGCAAAAATACAGTTTACCCAAACAATTTGCAGACGTAGATTTGCAGAATGTGAATGAAGAAGTGATTGAGAAAATAATAGGAGGCAGATGAAGATAGGAAAGACACAACATGGGGTAATCGTGGAAGAACATAAGACAATCCTATAATTTCAAAATCGCGGGAAAAAGGAAATTAAGGAAGCCCTTTAATGGGTCTAACCAAATAAAATCGGAAATGTGAAGTTTGTGGAATAACATCACGAAGTAATGATTGAGAAAGCAAGAAAAAAATGAAGATAATCAAGCGACCGAAATGGATGTGGGGGGCTTTTAAAAAATGCACATTTAACCAGTAAGTTCTTCAGGTCCTCGACTCTAAGTAAATCCAAAATAGAACTCGCCAAAACTAAGAAAAGATTGCAAAAATTAATGCTGAATATATAGAACTTAAATTTGGCGAACAGTTAGCTTTGGATAAAAATTATGTAGCCACACAATAAGACAGAGAAACGATAGATGGAATATACAACACTGTTTTGAAGACCATAGACAGCAAGAAAAAGTAGAAATAGACCATATTTGGGTTCAGATACTCAAAAGGATTGTGGGACTAAAACGGGAGAGCTGAAAGCTATTGCGGAAGACCTTTGCTCAACAAATGAGACCCAAGAAATAACTAAAGTGAAGACAATCCTAAAATTTCGAAATCGAGGAAAACAAGAAATTAAGGAAGTCTTTTAATGGATCCAACCAAACAAGATCAGAAATGTGAAGCTTATAGAATAACATTACGAAGAAAATAAAGATAATAAAACGATCGAAACTATGAAAAGGATCGTAGTGGACGGTCTTCAAAAAATACGTATTTGACGAGCATATTTTTCAGGTCCTCAAATCTAAGTAAATCCAAAATAGATAAACTCGCCATTTACAGTAACCAGACATGAATCCTAACTAGAACTAACATAAATAAAGCTGTTGAAATGGAGAAAATAATAAAAAGAGATTCATATTGAATATAAAAAGAAGCACTCCATTTACGAAATCAAGTCTTTAATCAATTTATTCTCCCGCACCTCATTTACAATATACAAACGTGAATTCTAAAGAATCCAACGTAGGTAAAGTCGTCAAAGAAAACAATTAAAAGCCTAACGCTGAATGTTTAGATTCGGCAAAGTACTAAAGTTAAGGAGATTCTGTAATCACCTGATAAAGGAACGAAAGTATAGGTGAAATAAAAAATACTGGATTGGAAGTCGTGGACAGCAAGAACTCGAGGTAGATTGCAACTTAGATGGCCTACGACATCAAAAGGACTGCGAGATTTGAATGAAAAAGGAGAGCTCAAAATTTATAATTATTAGGAGGCACCTTTGAGAACCTAATACGTGAGTGAATGGAGTGGATGGTGAGTCAAGAGGCCTACGAGATTGTAGTAGAGAAGGGGTGTTAAGAATTGGAAGAGCTGGTAATTACTGGGAAATACATTTATCCCTCAATACGCTTGCAAAAGCGGTGAAAAAAAGAAAGAAATTGAAACATCAATCGAAGAAAGCAAAAATTGTTTCGCCGTTTAGACATTTAGAAAGATTATGATTGCTTAATCTTGTACGTAGACTTCCGCGGTCGTGGTCCATACTATCTACTTCTGGGTTTCCGAGCTGAAATCGCGTTATTGGTATAACTGCCGACGTTTCGTACCACCCACTCGTATGGGACATCTTTAGGGCTGAACTACTGCTACTGTCTGTCGCATTGAAAACGAGTGCGACAGTGCGATAGACAGTAGCAGTAGTTGAGCCCTGAAGATGTCCCATACGAGTGGGTGGTACGAAACGTCGGCAGTTATACCAGTGACGCGGTCTCAGCCCGGAAGCCCAAAAGAAGATTATGATTACTTCTTTTCGGAATACACATGGACTATAATAGGATCTTTATCATTTGTCTTTGGGAAAAAACAAAACATTGAGAACCCAATAGATGAGTGAATGGAATGGATGGTGGGTCTACGACATCAAAAAGACTGCGAGATTATAGTAGAGAAGGGGAGTTAAGAACTGGAAGAGCTGGTAATTACTTGGATAGACATTTACTCTTCAATACGCGAGTAAAGGGGAAAAAGAAAGAAATTGAAACGTCAATCGAAGAAAGCAAAAACTGTTTCGTCGTTTAGAAATTTAGAAAGGTTATGATTACTTTTTTTCAGAATACACATGGACTATAATAGAATCTTCATTTGCCTTGAAAAAAAAACAAAACATTGAGAACCCAATAGATGAGTGAATGGGATGGATAGTGGGTCTACGACATCAAAAAAACTGCGAGATTATAGTAGAGAAGGGAAGTTAAGAATTGGAAGAGCTGGTAATTACTTGAAAAGACATTTACCCTTCAATACGCGAGTAAAGGGAAAAAAGAAAGAAATTGAAACGTCAATCGAAGAAAGCAAAAATTGCTTCGTCGTTTAGAAATTTAGAAAGGTTATGATTACTTCTTTTCAGAATACACATGGACTATAATAGAATCTTCATCATTTGTCTTGGAAAAAAATAAAACTTTTATAACCCAATAGATGAGTGAATGGGGTGGATGATGGGTCTACGACATCAAAAATACTACAAGATTGTAGTAGAGAAGCGGAGTTAAGAATTGGAAGAGCTGGTAATTACTGGGAAAAACATTTATCCCTCAATACGCTTGTAAAAGGGGCGAAAGGAAGAAAGAAATTGAAACATCAATCGAAGAAAGCAAAAATTGTTTCGCCGTTTAGAAATTTAGAAAAATTATGATTACTTTTTTCAGAATACACATGGACTATAATAGGATCTTCATCATTTGTCTTGGGGAAGAAACAAAACATTGAGAACCCAATAGATGAGTGAATGGGATGGATGGTGGGTCTACGACATCAAAAGAACTACCAGATTGTAGCAGAGAAAGGGAGTTAAGAATTGGAAGAGCTGGTAATTACTTGGAAAGACATTTACCCTTCAACACGCGAGTAAAGAGGAAAAAGAAAGAAATTGAAACGTCAATCAAAAAAAGCAAAAATTGTTTCGTTGTTTAGAAATTTAGAAAGGTTATGATTACTTTTTTTCAGAATACACATGGACTATAATAGAATCTTCGTCATTTGTCTTGAAAAAAAAAACAAAACATTAAGAGAAATTGATTATAAATAAACACCCGCTTGTTGTAATGAACAAAATAATTTTCTACTAGGGCAATGCACCACTGGAAACGTCAATAAGAACGTTGTCACCAATACTGACCAATTATGAATTCTAATGACTGTTTCCTAAATGTTAAACGACGGTTCACAAACGAAAAACATAAAATTAAGAACAATTACGTTTTAGCAGTTAAACAAATCGTATTATTCAGAGGTAATGAAATTGACTCAAGGGAATCCGCCTAAATATATCATAGCTTATATTGTTTATTAGAGTATTGGTCTCTTCTCTGGAAATTGTTTCGAATCCAATCAAAAACAGATGACAATTTTTTTAGACCTAACAAGAGTCTAATATAAACATTGCGTTTAATATATTTAGGGTTCCCATGAGACGGATACGCCGTCTAATTCAATTGCTTGCCGGCAAGAACGTACTACGATTTGAACTGGGAGAAATTCGAGTGAGAAAAGCATATTACCATAAAATTTTGCATTCGATTTCGTCTCTTTAATATTCCTTTAATCAAACTGTAAATAACTTACTGCAGAGATCCGCAAATAAAGATTAATTTCAAAACCAAATTGCACATTTACAGTCCCTGGATAATTGAATTAGTTTCAATATGGGTTTTCTTAGAATACGTTTGTGGTGTAATATTTCATTGGTTTGAGAATTTTCAATTATTTGTGATCAGTTTTCTTTACTGTAATGATTGTACATTTATCTTCTTTTGTGGCGTGGGGGGTGGAATGGAATTAGGATAGCATATTTCCCGTACTTTTGTAATTTTATTTATCTCAGAAGGTTTTTGCCTATAGCATTTAGTAAAAGAAATAGTCGTAAATGCATATTATAAACAGGGAAAAAAAAGGGAAAGAAGAGGGAAAGAAAAAGTAGGAAAAAGAAAGGAATAGAAACAATGAGAAAAGGATAAGGAACCAGAAATAAGGAAGGAGAAGGAAAGAGGAAAAAGTATCAAAGAAACATGGAGGAAGAAACAATGAATAAGAACAAATAAGAAACATGAAGCAGAAAAAGCACGAAGTAGGGAATTAAAAGAAGGAAAAAAAGAAAAACAAAGAAAGATCGAATTATGAGAAAAAGAGGAAACGAAAAAATTGGAAGAAGAAGGGATTCGAAACAAAGAGGAAATTATAAGGAACAGGAAATAAGGAAGAAGAAAGAAAGAGGAAAAAGAATGAAGGAGAGGAAGAAACAATGAACAAGAAAAAGAAACATGAAGCAGAAAAAGCACGAAGTAGGAAATTAAAAGAAGGAAGAAAAAGAAAAACAAAGGAGGGAATTGTGAGAAAAAGAGGAAACGAAAAATTCGAAGAAAGGAGTAGAAACAAAGAGGAAATGATAAGAAACAAGAAGTAAGGAAGAAGAAGGAAAGAGGAAAAGGAATGAAGGAGAGGAAGAAACAATGAACAAGAAAACGAAATATGAAGCAGAAAAAGCACGAAGTAGGAAATTAAAAGATGCAAGAAAAAGAAAAACAAAGGGGGGAATCGTGAAAAGAGGAAACTAAAAAATTAGAAGAAAGGAGTAGAAACAAAGAGGAAATGATAAGGAACAAGAAATAGGGAAGAAGAAGGAAAGAGGAAAAAGAATGAAAGAGAGGAAGAAACGATGAACAAGGAAAAGAAACATGCAGCAGAAAAAGCACGAAGTAGGAAATTAAAAGAAGGAAGAAAAAGAAAAACAAAGAAGGAGGGAATTGTGAGAAGGAGAGGAAACGAAAAAATTGGAAGAAGGAAGTAGAAACAAAGAGGAAATGATAAGAAACAAGAAATAAGGAAGAAGAAGGAAAGAGAAAAAAGAATGAAAGAAGGATATAACAGGAAGAAACAACGAATAAGAAAAAAGAAGAAATATGAAGCGGAAAAGCACGAATTAAGGTGTTAAATGAAAGAAGAAAAAGAAGGTGGGAATTATGAGGATGGAAAGAACGAAAAACAGATAGAAATATTTTAGTGTACCAATTATTTAGTTTTTCGAATTCTTTTACACATAAATTAATGAGGGAAAAATCTAATACAGAGGGTCTCAAATTTTTTTAAAGCGGACCCCTCCTTCCCCTTATGAAAATAATTTTTTTGGTAATCCCGTCGTACCAAAGTATCAAATTGTTGATTTTAACAGAAATTGTAACTATCTGACATTAACAGAACGCAATTTCTAAAATATCTTTATTATCAAAGTCTTAAAGTTGTGTTCCCAATTAGTCCAATCTATGATTTTTATTCACAGCGCTCTGTATTGCTTGCATATACTAGTCCTGCGATAAAAAAACTCTCCATTTTAACTGTCAAAGCAAAAACAATTTATTTCCTATTTAATTTATGAGGCTAATGTAACCACTAAGGAACTAATGTAACCATTAGTTCCTTGTCGTTTCAAGAAAAATATAAGAGTTTTAAACAATACCCCTTTCAAACACTGACCTGCTCGGACATTCAGAAGAAAGATCTTACCACTATTCTGTTACATTTTAAGCATAAATTTACCGCAAGATGGCAAAAATCAAAACGAAGGATTTGGAAAAATTTTTTGCGTTTCCTTTGTTAGGTTGGGTATTTCTGGGACTACCCTTGCAAGTATTAAATCCAAAGATAACGTCACCAAATATTGAATTTAATATGTACATTTTTGGTAAAAGATCTGTTGGATATTTGGTATTCGATAAGCATTGGCAAATTTTGAAAAATACCATAAGAAAGCTAATTCAATTACCATGGATTAAACAAATATCATCTGCAATCGCGATTTTTTTGAAACAATATTAATGGAATTTTAAAATTTTCATATAAAAATATAATAATAATAATAAATATAAAAATATCAAAAAACTACTTCCTTAGTGCGTATATATTTGAACACATTCCCATATGGCACTGGGATTTAAAATGGTAAGTTCACAGATCGTCTCTAGGATGTACTTTATTGATTATCAAAGAATCTTCAGTATCACTTATGTAGCCTTTCTCTCCTGTATAATGTGTTGGATACAGCAATAAAGGTGCTGCCGAATAAGCTTTCAAGTCACGCTTTGGGAAATGTAGCTTCCATTCCTTTTTGGGATGTTTGTCGAATAAAATCGGCAGATACTCATCCACAGGCACTAGCCTGGATAGGGGCTCTGCATCAAGAAGTTTTTTGGCACCCTGATAACTTAAAATGTAGCCTAAAGTCCAGTAGGAATACCCGGCTTCCACGAGATACTTGGACCCGGGCAAGAAAGGTTCGTCACTTTCTTGGAGACGTTTCCTCCCAAAGTATCTGAAAATTAAATTAAAAAAAAAGAATTGAATTGCATTTTCATAATGAATTATGAAAATTTAATGCAACTTGATAGGACAACGTATGAAGCATATACAATAATGCACAAAAGTTTAAGTACAGTTCAAGTTTTAATGTAAAATACTGAAGTTAAAAGATACAAAAACGTATTTAACAAAAAGTTGAATAATTAATCTAAAGTACATCTTATGTAACATACACAGTGTTTGGTAAACATGCGGGAAAAATTTAAGGATTGATTCCTTGGATTATTTTGAGAAAAATACATATATACATATTTATATTTGACGATTTTTCAAAAATTGCTTTTATAAATATCACATTATAAATGACGTTACCAGTACATGATTGAAGTTCTTTACTGGTTTGTAAATTTAATGCAGGCTGTGGTTGATTAAATTAATCAATTAAGGTTAATATGTATAACCCCTTTCCACAATAATTTTCGTAGTCTATATTCGTAATTCGACAACTAAATTGTCATCATCAGCAGACAATTCACCAGTGTCGAACTTGGAAGCACAGCAAACAACCGCACTGAAACAAAATCCGTAGCAAACTTACACTTGACTTGTGTGTGTTTGGCTTCTGACGATGTAAGTCTGATACGGACTTCGTTTGTGTGCGGGTTTTTGAAGTGGTTCCAGGTGTGACACTGTGATTCATTAGCTGCTAATGATGACAAATTAAAATTTAAATGATAAAGTTTTTGAAAAATAAAAATGTAACACGAAGGTAGTCCCACAAGAAATTGTCAGTTGTTGTTTTAAAAAAATCAATCAATTAAGATTAATCCCTTTCCACAATAATTTTCGTATGCTGTATACGCATTTTGATAACTAAGTTGTCATCATCAGCAAATAATTAATCACATTGTCGCACCTGAAACCACGGTAAAATCCGAATGTCGAACACACAGTGCGTGTTTGGCTTTCGACGTACTAGACGGACTTTTTCTTTGTGCGGATTTTGCAGTGGTCTTTGGGCACATAAGCCAGACGTACGCGAACTATTACTTATTATTTACGTTGACAGTAACCTTCCAGTGGGCGTAGCAAATGCATTTCTAATCTGGGTTTGCGAATTTCGTCTTGGCAGCTCGTATGGCCCTATTCTGCGACCCATTGTTTTTCGATATGCAGCAATAATGAAGAAGGAATTCATTTTTATTGACGACAACAGTCCAAACGTCATGAACAACTGACTTGATAAAGCTGGTATAGAGGGAATAAAGGGTGTTTCAAATTGCGCGTTTTTTTTTATGTGGGCATTTAAAAAGTGTGATGTATGACATATATAAAAATGGCTTCGTACACGGTACAATAATGCGTTCAAATTGTTGAATTATTTAATGAAAATCAGCGTTCCGTGAAAAGAGTTTTTAGAAAATTACGTCAATTTTATGGTTTACATAATCGTCTATCTGAAAGCACTGTTGATCGAATTATTAAAAAATTTCAAGGGACTGGTGCCGTGGAAGAACGAAAAAGTGAAAAATACAGTCGTAGTGGTCGTTCACAAGAAAATATTGGTTTGGTTGGTGAAAGTGTTGCTAAAGATCTTAAAATATCCATTAGACGACGTTCACAACAACTTGGACTTAATGGATCAACAATATGGCGTATTTTACACAAGGATTTAGCTCTAAAGGCATATAAGTTTCAAATAACACAGGAACTGAAGCCATTAGATTATTTAAAACGTCGTTCATTTGTCAATTTCGTCAATGAACAACCAGCTGATTTTTCTCAAAAAATAATGTTTTCGGATGAGGCACATTTTGAACTTGGTGGCTATGTTAATAAACAAAATTACCGTATCTGGAGTGAGAAAAATCCACGCATTATTCATGAGAAGCCTATGTATCCTAAACGAGTTATTGTTTGATGTGCATTATGGTCAGATGGTGTAATTGGACCTGATTTCTTTGAAAATGCTGCCAATGGTGATCGATATCGTCGGATGATTTTTTGTGGCTTGAATTAATGAAAATTGATCTAGAGCATACGTGGTTTCAACAGGACGGCGCTACACCTCACTTTGCACACGAATCAATTGATTTATTGAGAGAAAAATTTCCTGGACGTGTAATCTCAAGATCATGTGATTTGACACCCTTAGACTACTTTCTTTGGGGTTATGTGAAAAGTCAGGTTTATAAAAATAATCCACAATCAATTCCTTCTTTGAAAGATGAAATTATTCGTGGAATTGGTGAGATAGAGCCTCAATTATGTCAAAATGCTATTGAAAATTTTAACAAAAGACTGGACGTCTGTGGAGCTGCAAGAGGAGTCCATTTGGCAGATATTATTTTTCGCATATAAATATCATAACTGACACTTCAATTACCAATAAAAAGTTTTTGAAAGTGAATGCAAATTATGTGTTTTATTTATTCTTTAAAAAAACCGCGTAATTTGAAACACCCTTTAGAATGGCCAGCCAATTTCCCAGATGGTAATCCAATAAAAGACGCTTAAGATTTAGTTATTGCCGCCCTCTTTCGTCAGGTTCACAAATTACTAATCCACCTCGCATAAACGTTACGAAAAGAAAATAAATTAACCATTTGCCATCGATAGTATCGGCTTAATTTCAATCCTTCAACGTTGATTTCCGGAAAGAGATTCGATAAACTTGAATACCTTCTTTTATATATAACAGCGCCCCCTATCTTAATATACGTTCAACGGTTACGCTTATATTAACTTCATTATATGAAATTGCAATTTCCTTTCTCATACCCTTCGCGAACCAGTTCGTACATTGCTTGTACCGGAATAAGAAAGCAAAACACCACTTTTCTTCACAAAAATAGAAATTCCAGACGCGAATTTACATTATAACGATGTAAGTCGAAAATTTATTAAATTTCGAAGCTTTCGTTTCTTATAATCTCTTCTCGGGCGGATTTCACGTGGAAGTGCTTGAAATTTATTACATCCAAGCCATTCAAATGAGACAATATATTGTTTTCGGTGTTGTAAAGGCGGACGATGGAACTCAGCGACTTAGTAAAAGTATGTATATTACGTATATAAGAAATACCTACTTATGCGACTGGCTTTAAACTGGAAATTTACGGAGACTTTGATCATATCACGTACTTCCTAAGGTATTACAAAAGCGCGACCAGAGTTGGTGGTATGGAATATATACAGAGGTATATGAATTATATCTGAAATGAACACGTCTGGCTTTGGCCGTGTTCAAGACGAAATACACATTTTGAATTTAGTAAATTGTTCATATTACATATTCTGACAAGACGCGTACGATCAAAATGAATAAATAGAGAATATTAGCAAGAAAAATTCTAGGAATTGCATTTTTAGCTGAGTGCAGATGAAATTTTGACGAATGTTCTAATGACATTGGGAAAACTGCTAGAAATACAGAGTGCTTTTTAAACGTTCGGAAAAAATTTGGAGAGTTACGAGGGTGGTCCCAGAAGAACCCGACCCAACAAAGAAAACACAAAAGTTTTGGAAGGAAATATATTTATTTTACAACATAATCTCGTTTCAGCTCTATACACTTTTCCCAGCGATGTTCAATAAGTTCGATACCCTTTTTATAATAAGAACTGTCTTGCTCCTCAAAATAGCCATTAAGTGCCGACATCACTTCTTTATCGTTGAAAAATCCTTGACCACTGAGCCATTTTTTCAAGTTTGGGAACAGAAAATAATCCGAGGGGGCTTAATCTAGCGGATAGAGTGCATGAGGTAGCAATTCAAACTTTAATTCATTAATTTTGGCCATTGCAATAACGGATTTGTGAGCTGGTGCATTGTCTTGATGAAACAACATTTTCTTCTTAGCCAAATGCGGCCGTTTTGCTCGGTTTCTTCGCTCAAACGTTGCAATAAGTTCGCATAATATTCACCGTTGATAGTTTTTCCTTTTTCAAGATAATGAAAAGTATTCCACGCGCATCCCAAAAAACCGATGCCATGACCATGCCTGCAAATGAAATGGTCTTCGCCTTCTTTGGAGTCGGTTCTCCCTTTCGAGTCCATTGTTTTGATTGTTCTTTTGTCTCGGGTGTGAAGTGATGGACCCATGTTTCATCCATGGTTATGAAACGGAGCAAAAATTCTGCTTTGTTGCTGTGAAACTTCGCTAAACCCTCACAACATCTTCACGATACTGTCTTTGTTCGAGTGCGAGCAAACGCGACAACCATCTTGCACACAGCTTTCTCATGTCCAAAATTTCAGAAAACATGCGATGACAGCGCGACTTCTCCCAACAATCAAATTGATCGCGAAAAGGTGGATCAATTGAGATTTCAGATGGTGTCTTGCATATCGAGAGGTAACCTCAAATGACTTTATTGTCCTTGTAAACGGTGCTTTTTTAAGAGCTTGAGAGCTTTAACTCATAATACAAGACAGAAATATTGTTGGAATGAATTTTTTTTTATTATAATCTGGTAGATAATTTGATGGAATTTATTTTGTAAATATAATTTCCGGCATATGTCCTCCGCAGCTATGAGTTACACGGTCCATTCGATCAGTCCAATTTTTGACTACTTTTTCCGATAAATCTGGCCGTATGGCGTCAATAGTGGCTTGAATATTGGCTTGAGATGCTTCGAGAGTTGCTGGTTTGTCGGCATAAACCAATGACTTAACATAACCCCATAAAAAGTAATCTAAAGACGTTAAATCGCACGAACGAGGGGGCCAGTGAAGAGCAGGACCGCTTCTGGAAATAAAGTTGTCGCCAAATTGATTTTGCAATAAATCGATTGTTAAGCGCGCTGTATGGCAAGTTGCGCCGTCTTGTTGGAACCAAATGTCGTCAATGTTTAACTAATTCATTTTTGGAAACAAAAATTCAGGCAGCATGCTCGATAGCGCTCGCCATTCACCGTAACGGCAGCTCCTTCCTCATTTCGAAAGAAATAAGGGCCGATGATGCCGCCAGCGTGTAAACCGCACCAAACAGTCAATTTTAATGGATGAAATGGTGATTCGTTAACGGCTTGAGGAATGTCTTCGCTCCAAATACGGCAATTTTGCTTATTGACGTAGCCATTTAACCAGAAATGAGCTTCATCACTAAACACAATTCTTTGATAAAAATGCTCATCTTCGGCCAGTTTCATATGAGCTCAATCAGCAAAAACGCGACACAAACGATGGTCGTTTGGCTTCAATTCTTGCACGAGCTGTATTTTATAGGAATGTAAGCCAAGATCCTTACGTAAACTTTTCCACGTAGTCAAAGGACAAAGGCCAACAAGTTGAGAACGACGACGAATCGACATTTCGGCGTCTTCTTCAGTATTTCGCGCTAGAACGGCAATATTCTCTTCGGTACGCACATTTCTTTGTCTTGTTGATGGTTTTGAATCGAGAAGAGTAAAATTAGTGCGAAAACGATCAATAACTGCACGAATTGCTTGCTCACTAGGCCGATTATGTTGACCGTGAATTTCCACAATTTGGAAGCGTTGTTCTGGCGTTAAACGATTCAAGATGACTTGCCAAACCTTACTGAACAGAAATGTCAACACAGTTTGGCTTTATCAGCTGTCAAACCATAGTTATCGATATCGATATTTCTCATGTAGCTTAAAAAAACACCCAATAGAAAGAAGTTGGAAAATAAAAAAAATTAATGAGCTAATTCATTTGTTTAATTTCCAATAAACAAATTATCCTTATGTTAGGACCGGTTTCATTTCATTTTCCCTAAAATTAAATCTCATTTGTTCAGTATTTTGAGTTTTATAGGTCTAAAAGCCCGAAAACAAGTTATAAACAATATTTTATACTACAACAACCTCCACAGAGAACAATTAATTTCAAATTATAACGCGTACAAAGATTAAGTAAGACTAAGTAACTTACAACAGCTCCTCGCTTTGTTCGGCAATAAGTTCGCACAACAAAGTTGAATGACATCACACGGTTAATCGAAAATCTACTGCATGTAATGTACCTTTAAGTAATGTTTAAGTAATCGAGCGTGATTTTCTTGGAGAACTGGGGAAAAGTTGACGAGCTAAGATAGCTCGCAGAAGAGCGCCGAACCGTAACCAATAAGTGCCTACGTCTATTTACTTACATTAGATCCCAGTCGCCCAACTGATGCACTTCCTGCATTAGATTTTGGGCTTTCAAGCGGAAAAACGATTCGAAACGGATGTCATCTTCTAAAACCAGGACGGTCTCATATTCTTTGTCCATGACCTGAATAGAGAATGAAAATAGTAAAAAAAAATAAGGAAAATTTACGTTTTTCTTCGGCGTTCCTTTTGTAAAATAACGGTGTTAATATTGATATTCGTTTCTCAAAGAGAATGAGTTACAATGCGTTTTTTTATTGCAACGTTCTTCTAATAACATTACAACTTCGTTGTCTTGAACAACGGTGGTTAAATATTAAAGAAATCGCAAATAAAAGGATAAAAAAATATAATTCTTTAAACTGCTACGAGTTTTCCAGGTAACCGTTGTGATACTGCCTCCTAAAAAAGCTGGCAGCTTGAACAGTGAAACATCAATGCAAATTACATTGGAGATTGTGACTAAGGAGCAAATAAGCCCTTATCACATTAGTACGCGGGTAGCCGTTTATATTTCTAGAATCGCAAACAAAAAAAATTTTTTATTATCGAAAATAGCTTTATTGCTTTTCAAAATATTCTCCTTGAAAATCAATGCACTTTTGCATTCGTTTAAACCAATCCGAAAAGCATTGCTGCCACTGTGAAGGCGGTATCTCCAAAATATGAATTTTGAATGCCTCAACTACCTCTTCCGGCGTTGAAAGCCGTCGACCACGAAGTTTATTCTTCTTGTGTGGGAACAAAAAGAAATCACAAGGTGCTAGATCAGGGCTGTACAGTGGATGGCTCATCAATTCAATGTTTTGCCCGGTCATACTCGTATATTCAATTGTCTGAACCGACCTGTGAGAGCTCGCATTATCATGGTGGATAATGATCTGTCGTTTTCGGTTTGCTTTCCTTATTTCTTCAAAAACTTTTGGCAAACAAATAGTTGTGTACCATTCGGAATTGACCGTTCTACAACTCACTAAAGGCACGGTTGCAACGTGACCGGTTTTTCCGAAAAAACAGGCGACCTTTTGTTTTGATGTGCTTCGAGCGAGAACAACTTTTATTGGGTTTGGCTCATCTAATAACCACCATCGAATAACCACCAATCGACTGCTGTTTACTATCAGGCTCATACGTATAGATCCAAGATTCATTACCTATGACGACTTTATAAATGTTCTTTGAAGCACCGCCATTGTATTTTTTGTGCATTTCATGGCACCAATCGACCCGAGTCCTCTTTTGAGCGGTTGTCAAATTATATGGTACCCAACGTGAACATAGATTCGTAACGGCTAAATGTTCACGCACGCTGGTGTGACTAATACCTAGGGATGCCCCGATCTCACGGTATGTTACATGACGGTCTTGCATTATCAATTCAGACACTGCATTAATGTTTTCCGACACAACAACATTTGTGGAACGACCTTCATGAAATTCATCGTCTAAAGAACGGCGTTCAAGTTTGCATTCACTATATCAACGATATACTGTAGTTTTCGATGGTGCTTCATCACCATATAAAGAATTCAGCTCGTCGATGCTTTCTTGTTGAGGTAATCCACGCCGAAAGTTATGAACAATAATTGCACGAAAATGTTCGCGAGTTAATTCCATTTTTTCGCTGACATAAGATTTTCAAGTTACTGTCAACAATAGAAATAGTGACCGGATAATAAAACTGTCAATGTAAATATATTGTCAAAAATGACAAACTTCACGATGCAATCATCAGATCGGAGGCAACACTAACAAAGTTACCAGTTCCCGAAATATAAACGGCTACCCTTGTATATTAAAAGGCTCATTAAAGTTTGTAGCAAAATATTGCGACCTAATAGAATTTGTAAAACCTTAAATAATTTCTAGTACCAGTCTGTAATATGTTAACTACATTTATTTAAAAAACGCTTTTAAATATGTACAAAAAAATCTTTAAAAAAAATAACAAGGTATCAATCACACTAACCCCATGCCTTCATCACCGCGGTCACCCTTTCGCATAAACATCGTGTAGAATTCACCAACGAAGTAACAAAAGATTAACAATTTTATTCTGTTTTCTTGTCAAGAAAACTCCAATGTCTAGAAAAAGATATTCCACTCACAAATACGCCTTCGCTTCTGCTGCTGAGAGTTGACCGCAACATTAAGTCAAAGACTTGAACTTTGATTTTATAAAGCCATTTATATTTTCATGTTTATATATATAGCTTTACGTCGCAAAAGAAAATTCTTCTCTTCCGCAAATCGAATTCTTTATATGTGTAAGCACATGTCATCCCCCGACATATTTGCCGGAAAATGTTTTACTAAGAACGAATATTTCTTACAGGCTACCTGTTTGAAATGCGTTCATTTCGCTTTATCTAATACCTATCCGAAAAAGGCGTATTTACCTTTTTCTCTTATAAATATCTTTCAGAATGTCAGATCTTTTTTAATAAAACTCATATTACAAAAATGGTACGGGTGCCGTTAAACAGGATGACTTGGGATTATAGGTGCGATTTGGAACAAAAAATCTTAACTTTAACAGATTGTTACTATCTAAAAAAAATTTTCTATGCGTTCAGAGTAAGCGCTATTGAAGGTAGACACGTGGTTTAGTTTTTTTTATATATATAACAAAAAATAAGTTTGGCAAATAGGTTTTTTTAGTGGTACTGAAAATTAAAATAAAGTATGATATTTCAGATATTCTGTATTCACACACATGTTAATTGGTTTTCCAGTTACAAAATTCGGAATGTCACTGATAAAGTACATAAATTTTAAGTTATAATGGGTGTTTTTTTAAGCTGCACGAGAATTATCGATATCGATAACTATGGTTTGACAACTAACAATGTCAAACTGTGTTGATATTTCTGTTCAGGAAGGTTTGGCAAGTCATCATGAATCGTTTAACGCCAGAACAACGCTTCCAAATTGTGGAAATTTACTAGGAAAAAAATAAATCTGTTCGCCAAATTCATTGAGCACTTCGTCCATTTTACGATCAATATAATCGGCCTAGTGCGCAAGCAATTCGTGCAGTAATTGATCGTTTTCGCACTAATTTTACCCTTCTCGATTCAAAACCATCAACAAGACAAAGAAATGTGCGTGCCGAAGAGAATATTGCTGCTGTAGCGCGAAGTACTGGAGAAAACGCCGAGATGTCGATCCGTCGTCGTTCTCAACTTGTTGGCCTTTGTCCTTCGACTACGTGGAAAATTTTACGTAAGGATCTTGGCTTACGTGCCTATAAAATACAGATCGTGCAAGAATTGAAGCCAAACGACCATCGTTTGCGTCGCATTTTTGTTGATTGGGCTCATTTGAAACTGGCCGAACATGAGCATTTTTATCAATGAATTGTGTTTAGTGATGAAGCTCATTTCTGGTTAAATGGCTACGTCAATAAACAAAATTGCCGTATTTGGAGCGAAGATAATCCTCAAGCCGTTAACGAATCACCATTACATCCATTAAAATTGACTGTTTGGTGCGGTTTACAAGCTCGCAGCGTCGTCGGTCCTTATTTCTTTCGAAATGAGGAAGGAGCTGCCGTTACGGCGAATGGCGAGCGCTATCGAGCCATGCTGACTGAATTTTTGTTTCCAAAAATTAATCAGCTAAACATCGACGACATTTGGCTCCAATAAGACGGCGCAACTTGCCATACAGCGCCCTTAACAATCGATTTATTGCAAAATCAATTTGGTGACAACTTTATTTCCAGAAGTAGTCCTGCTCACTGGCCCTGGGGCTATGTTAAGTCATTGGTTTATGCCGACAAACCAGCAACTCTTGAAGCATTGGAAGCGAATATTCATTGACGCCATATGGCCAGATTTATTGGAAAAAGTAGTCAAAAATTGAACTTATCGAATGGACCATGTAACTCGTAGCCGCGGCGGACATATGCCAGAACTCATATTTAAAAAATAAATGCCATGAAATTATCTACCAGATTATAATAAAAAAAATTTCATTCCAACAGTATTTCTGTCTTGTATTATCATTTTAAGTTCTCGAGCTCTTAAAAAAACACCCTATATAATACGGCAATTTATACGGGTTGCTTTTATTTTTTCTTTAATTCCTAGGGATGAATTAGGATATAATGGATCAAATATATAAACAAAAGAATAAGCGGGAATTGGCGTCTCGATGCTCGTCAAAAAAATATATAAAAAGCCCTTAATTGCCACTACCTAATGGATTACGACCCGCAGATTACGAATTTCGAAACCGCAACAGGATAACTCGTTCCGTTCTCGAGATATTCACGAAAGTTCTCGAATCGGTGAAAACGAAAAATAAAAAGTATGGATTTTCGATGTTCCCGTGCGCAAATTTATGTATTTTGATCCGCCGATTATGAAAAACACACTCGCGTTGGCGTATCTCTTTTGGTTGAGAAGATATTCGCGAAAAACCGTTGCAAAACGCGAAATCGCAGAGAAACGCTGGAAAATTACGAATTTTCAGCGGTCAGTCATTCACACAATCTTCTTGAACGTCCTCGAAAATCCCTGAGTAGCATCCAGGCGAAAATTAGACAAAAAAAAGCATTTTTAACATTAATTACATTTGAAAATCCAGAAAAATCGATGTGTCGATTTTCGACGTATTCGTGGTTTTACTTAATGTATTTTGAGCCGCTGATTACGAAAAACAATACCACGTCGGCGTATCTCTTTCGATTCCGGAAATATTCGCGAAAAACCATAGCAAAACGCGGAGAAAAATCACAAATTTTCAACGGTCAATCGCTTGCCTGCTGTCTTTTTGAGCGTACTCGAGAACACTGGGTAGTTTCCGAGACGAAATTCGAGAACAAAAATACGAAGTTTCAATAATCGAGTTGACATTTGAACTTCGATTTTGGGCGATTGTCGTATCTCGCGAATCGGAGGGCTCGTGGCAAACGTTCCCACGTGGCTGGATTGACGCCCGAAATCGACCCGTTCCAAGCGCAACTCGCTGCAACGACCGGTTTCGGA
The DNA here is from genome assembly GCA_031893035.1 of Dermolepida albohirtum. Lineage (NCBI taxonomy): Eukaryota > Metazoa > Arthropoda > Insecta > Coleoptera > Scarabaeidae > Dermolepida > Dermolepida albohirtum. The sequence goes on along the minus strand of JAVIWB010002221.1, from coordinate 143,360 downwards.
GTTATGGCCGAAAAACCGAAATTTCTTCCTGTAAAAAAAAAGCATCTTTGTAAAAATTCAAACTGTCGCGGCGGCCAAACGATTCGTCCTATCGTGACGAACCTGTACTCATTTGAATCGTCTCAAAAAATACTTTCATTCGGTAAAATTTTTTGTATATATATATAACGGATCCAGTATACAAACAAAAAATAAACGGCAGTCAGTGTCGTTATGAAAAATGTAAGAAAGACCGTGACTGCAATTACAGATAATAAATTATCATATAAAAAAGCTTGTGAGAGTTATTTTATCGATTTAGCAACTCTACATCGTCATATGTCGAATGTCGAAAAATCTAGAAGTCAAACGACATTAAGCTAAGAGAAAGAAAAGCTGTTTGTAGTGTGTTAGCATATTGTCAAATTGAGATTTCCCACTATTACTTCTCCTTTTGTGAACAAAATTGTGGTTGTAATACAATACTAATTTTAATACATACTACGGAGTTTTAAAACAATACAATAAGTAAGCCATATGTAATTTAATTTGTCAATAAAATTCTAACGAAACTTTGCTCCAGTTGAGCATGGTGTCATTTTTCTTCTTTGTTAAATTATGATTTAGAACAATATTAATCGTCTTAATTTCAGAAACGGTCGTATTCGACGTGTTGTACGTGTAATATGGATAATATAGGTCACAGCGTATTGTTTGTGATCACGTCTTAACTTTGGGTTCGCGACGTGCACCACTGAATTCGCTATAAAATCATCCACGTTATTTAACATTTAACTCAATGTTCTCAACTAATTTCATAGCCTATCGTAATTAAAAATTCAATTGATCGCACTGTGTAATAAATTATTTTAAAAATTAGTCAAACACAGTACATCATACCTGTAGATAAATTTCTTATATCTAATGAAGTTTTGATTATTACTTCTTTTAATTTTATGAAGCAGTAACAGAAAATACTTATTGTAAGAGGATTAAATAGATTGTAATTGAAGAGATGATTTATTAATTCAATAGAAATGCGAATCCTGGCACATTCGTTTTGCTTTTCTTGATTTATGTCTTCAGGTTTTCGCAAAATATAGTATTTATTTATAATGATAGTACAGGCTGTTTCAAAAAGAATATACGTATTTCCAATGCATATATTTATTAAACTTTAAGACATACGAATATGAAACTTTACACACATATTTACGAACCTCTCAAGTTCAGATTACAGATGCTCAATATGTCCTCCATCAGCAACACGAACAATATCACATCGATACTTAAATTCCTCCCATATTCGGGCAAGCATGTCTTTCGTCACGGATGTTATGGCAGTACGGATCCGGTTCTTCAACTCTTCCAGTTTCTGTGGGAGTGGTGGTACATAAATGTTGTCTTTAACGAAATCCCACAGGAAGAAATCACAGGGTGTCAAATGCGGTGACTGTGGAGCCCAGCTGAGACATGCTAAATCGCCAGCTCCTTGACGACCAATCAACGGTTCGGTAAAGTTTCATTCAGATCTTCACGCACTCGGCGACTCCAGTGAGGGGGTGCCCCGTTTTGTTGATAAATAAAGTTGTCTTCGTGCAGCCTCGAAAACGACCAGTTTTGTAACGTGGCGAGATAGTGCTGACAGTTAACCGTGTTTACATCAAAGAAGAATGGGCCGTAAACAGATGATCGGGATATCGCACAAAACACATTGATTTTTGGCGAATCTCGTACATGTTCAATGGCTGCATGTGGGTTCTGTAGACCCCAAATTCGAACATTGTGTTTGTTTGCCAGACTACTAACATGGAAAGTCGCTTCATCACTGAACACGATGCGTTGTGCGAAAGTGTTATCGTTGTCAATAGCATCATGAATCTCGTTACAAAATGCCACACGTTTCCGTTTGTCATCAGGACGCAGAGCTTGTAACAACTATAACTTGCACCGCTTCATAACCAACCGACATTTCAAAACACGCCAAATTGTTCTTGTAGGAAGTTGTAAACTCCCGACTGGCACGACGAGTTGATTTTGAAGAATTACGTTGGAAAGCAGTTTGAATTCGTGCAACATTTCCTTCAGAAACACGAGGACAGCTAGGACTCTTTCCTTTACATACACATCCTGTATCTACAAACTGTCGATACCATCTGCGAATGTTCCATCCATTCGGAGGATCAATTTGGCAGCTCAACTTGAATCGTCTTTGCACTGTAATCACGAAATTGCACTTCGCAAACTAGAGAACACAAAATGATTTCTGCTGCGGAGTAAGCAGATTAAATATATGACGGTTACCGAGAAAAACAGAAGACAACTGACATCTGGTGGCTATTAAATAAACTAGACTATGTATTCGTTTCTCCAATAGCCGAACCGAGGCGCAGCGATCGATAATTTGAACAAAATAATACTTTGTAATACGTATATTCTTCTTGAAACACGCTGTATATGTAATTGCTTAATTACAGATACTCTATTCTACATTAAACCACTTACCTCTTTCCAAATACTGTAGTGACTTAAAAAGCAGCCTATTTCTCCTAACGTCATAGCCCTGTAAAAGAAAGAAATAACTTCTTATATACATTTTCTGATTGTACTCCTAGGCTTACACAACGGTTGCAAATACAACATAAAATTCTTTATGGAGCAATAAAAATTTACGTTATCTCATTAGCATGAAAAGCGAATTTTTCATTTTTGTTGACGATGGAATCCCTTGATCCCGAACAAATAAAATGCCGTACAATTTACAAAACATCCAGGGTAAATTTCTAATGGTACGCTAGTAATTTATAACACTTTGCTACACAATTTTTATTAATATAATAATAATAATAAATATGATCGTCTTTTATTTATGGTAATTACTAAGCTTGTCAGTTATCCCTTGAACTAAGACAGAGAAGAGCGCTTAGTTTCCGTCTCATTATCTCATATCATAAATGAAGGGTCTCCGGAGACTGAATTTATCTCCCTCAACAGATATTGTTAAATATCCGCAAGTAATTCTGTCACTGACATGCTCATATAGGATATGTAGCATGTTCGTATGTGTGCGTGTGTGTACTCGTCAAATTACCAACGTGACAGATGGGAAAATCAGGTCAGAAATGATAAGATGGTGTTCTTGCTGTGATATTAAATTAGAAACTTTGACGCAATCCCATGTTACTGAAATATTACAAGTACAGATGTAGATGTACACATATGAACATAAATATTATTATGAATTGCATTATGAAAAATGCAAGATTGTAAAGGTGTTTCAAATTTCGCGGTTTTCTAAAGAATAAATAAAACACATAATTTGAATTAGTAGTAGCTTGCAAGTATCAGTTATGATACTTGATGATGATTATAAACATGGCCTCCTCTTGCAGCTCCACATCCACTCTTTTGTTAAAATTTTCAATGCCATTTTGACATAATTGAGGCTCTATCTCACCAATGACACGAATAATTTCATCTTTCAAAGAAGGAATTGATGGTGGATTGGTTTTATAAACTTTTCACATAACCCCAAAGAAAATAATCTAACAGTGTCAAATCACATGATATTGGTGGCCAATTAACATCATCGTTTCTTGAGATTACACGTCCAGGAAATGTTTCTCTCAATAAACCAATTGATTCGTGTGTAAAGTGAGGTGTAGTACCATCCTGTTGAAACCACATATCCTCTAGATAAATATTCATTCATTCAAGCCACAAAAATCCGACGATATCGATCACCATTGATAGTTACAGCTTCACCAGCAGCATTTTCAAAGAAGATAAGGTCCAATTACACCACCTGACCATAATACACACCAAACAGTAACTCGTTTAGGATACATAGGTTTCTCATGAATAATTCGTGAATTTTCCTCACCCCAAATACGGCAATTTTGTTTATTAACATAGCCACCAAGTTCAAAATGTGCCTCATCGGAAAACATTTTTTGAGAAAAATCAGCTGGTTGTTCATTGATGAAATTGACAAATGAACGACGTTTTAAATGATCTAATGGCTTCAGTTCATGTGTTATTTGAACCTTATATGCCTTCAGAGCTAAATCTTTGTGTAAAATACGCCATATTGTTGATCCACTAAGTCCAAGTTGTTGTGAACGTCGTCTAATGGACATTTCAGGATCTTCAGCAACACTTTCAGGAACCAAACCAATATTTTCTTGTGAACGACCACTACGACTGTATTTTTCACTTTTTTGATTTTCCACGGAACCGGTCTCTTGAAATTTTTTAATAATTCGACCAAAAGTGCTTTCAGATGGACGATTATGTAAACTATAAAATTCATGTAATTTTCTAAAAACTTTTTCCACAGAACGCCGATTTTCATAAAATAATTCAACAACTTGACCGCGTTGTTGTACCTTGTACGAAGCCATTTTTATAAATGTCATACATCACACTTTTTAAATGCCCATATACCCAGACAAATTCAGTGCGCCATCTATATTTTATTTATTCTTAAAAAAACGCGCAATTTGAAACACCCTCTATTTTAGATATTTAAAATAACTTCTTATAGTTTTGGGTGTGTAGTGTATATAGACATAGGCAAGGAATCGAAAAATTGACAGATCTTTGAAGGGTAATTATGAATAATGGTGAAAAATGTATTCTTGAGTAGTTCGAATGTTTTGTATGTTAAAAAATTAATAAATTTCGAGCTAATAAAAACTGTACGAACTTCTGCGTTATCCTTATATATTCTTTTATCACGTATTGATCCTAGGATTGAAGTTATTATTAGATTTGAGTTTTCAAATGGAATATAAATCACATAAAGAACTAAACATCAATTACATTCATATATATTTGAATTAAACGAAGTGTAAACTCTGTAAGCTTTTACAAGCAAATATTAATTCCACCTACCTTTTGTGATACGGATCCGCGTACTCCGGTAGAAATTTTAAATTCTTCAGCGATGTATCGTTCAAAGCCCTGCAAAATAGAGCGTAATCTTATTAGCTACGCAGAAAAGCTTTCAAATTGTTAATCTTATTTAAAGGCACTGTACACCTACATTTACAAATTGATTTTATAATCGGGACGATATAAATAACCTTTTTGCCGATAGAATAAATAAACTTAACCGACTGGCAAATCTTGAATTATTAGATGTTATAAACGCGAAAATCCCCCGAATGCCAAATCCGCGGTAAAGAAGGTTTAAATTTAGATGAATGTTCGTTGCTGCAGTATCATCTTCTTAAGCTGGTAAGTCTTAGATAAAAGAAGAAACTGGGACAAAGTATACAATAGTGTGAAAAAGAAAAAAGAACACTGAAATTACTATAATGAAACGGGTAATATCTATCGCGCAGTTATTTACTTCAATTTTTTCCATCAGTGGCACCAAGTGTAAGAAAGAAGGTAGACGTTTGTAGTTTTAGAAATGTATGTAAAGGGTGTTTCAAATTGCGCGATTTTTTTTTAAGAATAAATAAAATAGAGATGGCGCACTGAATTTGTCTGGGTATGTGGACATTTAAAAAGTGTGATATACGACATTTATAAAAATGGCTTCGTACACGGTACAACAACGCGTTCAAATTGTCGAATTATTTTATGAAAATCAGCGTTTTGTGAAAAGAGTTTTTAGACAATTACGTGAATTTTATGGTTTACATAATCGTCCATTTGAAAGCACTATTGGTCGAATTATTAAAAAATTTCAAGAGACCGGTTCCGTAGAAATCAAAAAAGTGAAAAATACAGTGGTAGTTCACAAGAAAATATTGGTTTCGTTCCTGAAAGTGTTGCTGAAGATCCTGAAATGTCCATTAGACGACGTTCACGACAACTTGGACTTAGTGGATCAACAATATGGCTATTTTACACAATGATTTAGCTCTGAAGGCATATAAAGTGGAAATGGCTAACACAGGAACTGAAGCCATTAGATCATTTAAAACGTCGTTCATTTGCCAATTTCATCAATAAATAACCAGCTGAAAGTAAGTGTGCGTCTTGGCTTTCAGCGGTACGGATCGTGTGCGGGATTAATTGTTTTGTACGGGTATTTACTGCCGTAGTTCTCCAGGTGCAACGCTGCTTAATTTATCTGCTGATGATGACAACTTAGTTGTCGAAATACGTACACAGAATTACGACAATTAATGTGGAAAGGGGAAATAGCAACCTTAGTGATCTAGTTTAACCTATTTTGTCCGTCCGTAAAACTGTACAGAATTATAAAGGTATCATTCCCGATTTTTATAATTGTGTATAGTTTTACGGACGGACAAAATAGGTTAAACTAATTTTGCTGGATTGAGTTTTAGTTTCTTTTACAATGTATTTTAAAATTAAAATTGAGAGTTATTTATACAATTATTTTGAATCAGCCAGTGTATGACTCCTTTTAGTTTCACAACCCTGAGGAAGCTGCAAAGGCTTTGGCAGCCAATTATAGAGTATTGAAAACTAAAATTGTTTGAGTCTTTGTTCAACAGACCGATACACCTGATAATAGTTGCGTTTAATATATATATATATATATATATATATATATAAAATCAAAGAAAATAATTATTATATATATATATATATATATATATATATATATATAATAATTATTTTCTTTGATTTTATTTGCTCCCTATATACGTAGATAGATTGTCTTTTCAGTTTTGTACATAAAACTGGAATAAAACAGTAGATAGATTTTAAAGACTTTTTCGAAGTATTCTTCACGATGATTAATGCACTTTTGCATGCGCTCGAACCAATTCTGGAAGCAGTTGTTCCACTAGTTTGTTGGTACAGTCAAAATTGCGTTCTTAAAGGCATCGACTACTCCTTCTGACGACTGGAACTTTTGATCACGCAGTCCGTTCTTAAAGAAATCGTTGGAACTTAGATCCGGACTTTACAGAGGATGGTCCAACAATTCGACGTTTCGAAAGCAGGTCATGTAGCAATAACAAGATCTACAAGATCAAAGAACTGTTACTTCCGATTGATATACAACTATTTGTTTGCCACAAGCCATCGCTGAGCTTCGAGAAAACCAACCCCGAACGACGGACCATCCTCCACCAAGACAATGCAAGTTCGCACACAGCACACAAGACAATTGAATTTTTAACGCAACAAAACGTCGAATTGTTGGAACAGCCTCCGTACAATGCGGACCTAAGTCCCAACGATTTCTTTACCTGTCCGAAAATCAAGAACAGACTGCGTAGTCAAAGGTTCTAGTCGTAAGAAGGAGCAGTCGATGCCTTCAAAGACGTAATTTTGACTATACGAGGATAGTTTGACAAGTAGTGAGAATGACACATAGGTGGCGCTAATTGGTAAAACAAATGCACTGTAATTTAGGTTGCCTATCTATATGTTTACATTCCAATATTTAAATAAATCGGTTGATTAGTTTATTTTCGACAGATGATTGAAAAAGAAGGAACACGTCGTTTTGTTAAAATGGAAAAAGCAGAGTATCGTGCGGAGATTAAATACTTCGTAATTAAGGGTATGAAAGCTACCGAAATAAAAGATGAGTTACGGGAAACAATGAATTTAAACGTGATAGAACAAGCTGTGTTGATGAAGCGCGCTCTGGAGCTCCCAAAATCGTGACTTCTAAGGAAATTATTATAAATATCCATAATATTATTACGAAAGATCGACGACTCTAAGTGAGAGAGATAGCAGACATGGTAAACATTTCAACAGAACGCGTACACCACATTTTAACGAAAGAATTGGGCCTTTCCAAGCTTTCAGCAAGATGGGTGCCGCGATTGCTTACGACTGATCAAAAGTTCACTCGTTTGCGCATTTCCAAAGAGTGTTTGGACCTTTATAAGCGGATTCCGCATGTTGATTTTTGTAGGCGATTTGTTACTTGCGATGAAACTTGGATACACTACAGTACACCCGAAACTAAACAACAGTCGAAACAATGGTTAGAACGTGGTTCTGCACCTCCAAAGAAAGCGAAAACCACTTTATCGGCAAACAAGGTGATGGCATCAATTTTTTGGGATTCAAAGGATATTTTGCTCATTGATTACCTTCAGAAAGGTGCCACAATAAACGGACAATATTATGCAGAACTTCTACAAAAATTAAATGTTGAGATTCGTGTTAAACGGCCAGGAATGGCAAAAAAAAGGTTCTGTTTCACCAAGACAACGCTCCCTCGCATACCAGCACACTTGCGATGTCCAAAATCCACGAGTTGCATTTCCAATTAGTATCGCATGCGTCTTATTCGCCGGATCTAGCCCCCTTCCAACTTCCACCTTTTTCCAAAATTGAAAACGGCACTAGGTGGAAAGAAATTTTCGTCTAACGACGAGCTTATCATCTTCGTAAATGAGTATTTTGCAAGCCTTCCGGAATCGCATTTTAGAGATGGCATAAGAGCATTAGAGCACCGTCGGCATAAATGTATTGCTCTTTTATGAGAATACATTGAAAAATAAAAATTATTTTGTATTTAAAAAATTCGTTTTTCTTTTCCATTCTCGCTACTTGTCAAGCTAACCTAGTAATCTTTAAAAACCATCTACTGTTTCACTCCAGTTTTATATGCAGAACTTAAAAGACAACCCGCGTATTAAGCTCGTAATTTTATTCAATGAAAATTAATGGTTGATCTATTAGATTAGATCAGTTTTAATGTAAGTAAAAAAAAAATGAATTTAAAAAAACATACAACGAATAAATCAACTAAAACTGATTAGATGTGTTAGAGGCAAGATATTTCTTCCTACTCTCTTTATTCCATCCTCTCATTAACTTTCCCTTCGTAGGATATTGGTCTGCGTTTTTTATTAAACAAGCTGTAAATGGGATAATTTTAGAAAACAATAAAATTATTTTGTTTAAAAACTTCATAGTTGGTAACTAAAATTTATCTAAACTACTCTTGTATGTAGTAAAAACCATGATAATGCACAAGACACAATAGTTGTAAGATCATGTGGAATTATTGCAATTGAAAATGTCCAAATTTCTAATAACTCATTCTAGATCCAAATAATTAATTCATTTCTTCTTTCTTTTGCAGAAATGGACAACATGGACGAAGAATCATCCAAAGAACCGTACATTTTTACTTCCATCTCGACCCTCCCGGCAAATTCCACAAACGCTTCATGGAGCAATATTACAGAAGACGAAAAAATTTCAATGATGTTAGTCGAACTGTACAAATACTGCGTACCATTACTGACCATATTCTGCTTAGTGTCTCTCGTCATCAACATGAAAGTGCTAATGGCCATTCACTGGATCAAAAGGCCCATATCCCCAACAGTTAACATAAGTCTGAGCCTAGCTGCAGCTGATGCAATATCTTCTTTATTCTTGGGCGTTCACTTGCTGGTTAACAGCTACATAACGCAAGTTTACGCTATAGAATTGCCCTGCTATTTAGCTGCTTACACAGTCGAAATATACAGATTAAGTGGAATTATTATAACAGTTTTACATCTGCTGACATTAAGCATTAACCACTGGTTGGGCATCTTGAAACCTATGCATTATACTTCCATCATGACCACCAAGAAGACGTCGATTATAATATTCTTCCTCTGGTTACTACCCATAGTCTTTTTCAACTGTTATTTTTACAGCCACAAATCCAATAATGAAGAATGTGACGTCGACTTCATCAGTAAATTCAAATTCAGAATAGTTTTTTCCTTTCTGTTCTTCATACCATTGATCTTCATGGTTTTCTTTTACACGCACATTCTATTAATAGTCAGGGCACAACGAGAGAAATGGGCTGCACTGGAACGATGCGGAAGTAAGAGGAACAAGACCTTGACAAAGACTAACTCGCAACAGAGGAGAAATATGGAGAACAACATCAAAGCCATAATGACCACGCTGTTGATCTTGGGATCCTGCCTGATCGGTTGGATGCCTTCCGTTACCAAATTTATATTGGTCTGCTCGGAGGGATGCATTTATACGCCCGAAGACGGGATGAAAATCGGAATTATTCCGAACTTTATGATCTCGTACGCTTCGTACTTCTTGCTGATATTGAAGACGATGGCTAATCCGATTATATACTCGACGAGAATGGCCGAAGTAAAGGTAAGATAAATGAGCAAAGTTTCAGCAAAGCAATACTTTAAAATTTCTTGCGTCAGTTAACCATATCGAAAATTTATGTACATCTCTCAAATATTATTATTCAAAGAAAATATCTTTTTTAAATGCTCAACAATGGTATCACTTTTTGTGGCACGGATACGGGGCTGAAACCGCCTCTTCGATAATATATAACATATGTGTAGCAAAGTATTAGATGGCAACACCGCTTACAAAACAACATTTTATCACTAGGTTGACAGAGATAATAGAGGTTCTAAATTACCAAGAGCTCCGCAAATAATAAATCTAATTGAAATGCTAATAAAATCATTTAAGATAGCTTTTAAAGACTTCATTGTTCTTCGAAGTATTCTCCACGAAGATTAATATACTTTTGCATGCGCTAGAACTAACTCTGGAAGCAATTGTTCCACTCGTTTGTTGATACAGTCAAAATTACGTTTTTAAAGGCATCTGCTGTTCCTTCTGACAGCTGGAACCTTTAACCATGCAATCCGTTCTTTATTTTCGGAAAGGTAAAGAAATCATTGGGACTTAGGTCCGGACTGTACGGAGAATGGTGCAACAATTCGACGTTTTCTTGCGTTAAAAATTCTATTGTCTTGCGTGCTTGCATTGTCTTGGTGGAGGATGATTCGTCATTCAGGGTTGGTATTTCAAAGTTCAGCGATGACTTGTGGCAAACAAATGGTAGTATACCAATCGATAGTAGCAGTTCTTTGATCTTGTAGAGCATTGTTGCTACGTGATCAGCTTTCGAGACTTTCATCAGTTTTTCTTCACCTTGGAACACACAAACAGACGACTGGCTTTTACTTTCTGGCTCATGTGAGTAAATCCAAGATTCATCAAATTTTAGATTTAGGTTAACAAAAGATAGAGGTTAATTTTTAGTATTGACATTTGATTAGTGGCGTCCTCTATGTCCCACTATGCAAAACTGAAAAGACATCCCACGTATACTCAGACAAAAAATGGCTAAAACGTAAGCGTCATTATTCATCAATCAAGTGCATGATGCTATTTTAACTGAATAGGGAACACTGGTAATCCGTAAATTCAGATTTCGATGAAACTTTACAAACTGAAACTATACCTTCATACAAGAACAATACATATTTTTGGGTGCTGAATTTCTCGAATTCAGGATGCAGTCATCTCCAAAAGTTAGCACGATATTTGTCTTTTTGTAAATACCTCCAAAAGTTTGCTCGATATTTGTCTTTTTGTAAATACTCGTACCTCAAAAGCAACTTAAACTTAAACTGTTTTATAACATCCAGTCTGTACAACAAGAGAAAAAGGTTTATTACCTGCGAAAAGTAAGGTCAATACTTTTGCCTAATACGGTGTAAGTTTTCAGAATAGTTCTGGTTCGCAAGTAAGTGAAGGTACATTATTGCAATTATGAATGCTCAGTATTTAAAAAGATATAAAGTGTCAATTAAACGTTCATTATTTTCGCTTCCTTAGTTTACCTTATTTTAGTGACATCCCAAGCAATTTGCAATGTACACTCAACGAATACACTGATATTTGAGTTTTGCCATGGAAATGTGCCCCTGGCAAAGGACGAATATGCAAAGCGGCATCACTCATCTACCAATACATTTCAAAGATTAGATCGGAAACTTCATGAAACAAGAATATTTGTTCCCAATCATGCAGGTAGACCACGACATCGTCGTACGATACAAATTGAAGGAGGAATTTTAGATATTGTTCATCACGATCTTACAAAAGCCAAGTCTCTCTCTGTCTTCTTTAGTTTACTTTCTAGTTTGATTGCAGAGGACACTGTTACTTATAGTGCCTTGCAAATGGTTGACTTAAAAATCGAGCACCGAATTCATCTGAAATTCCTTGTCGAATTAAAAAAATTGCCAACTGAATGTTTACAAATGTTAAAAGAGGTGCTTGATGACAAAGTTATGTCAAGTGAGCGAGTTTTTGAATGGCACAAACGGTTTTGTAAAGGTCGGGAAGAGGTCGAAGATGATGAACGTCGTGGTCGACCTGTGACTGCAAGAACTGAAGGAAACGTTCAGAAAGTTAATGAAATTGTGCGGAAAGACGAACGTCTGAGCATTCAGATGATTGTCGAGATGGTAAACATTAACAAAGAAACAGTAAGACACATTTTGCATGATGAATTAAACATGACAAAAGTTTGTACAAAAATGGTGGAGAAAAACCTAAGTCGGGAACAAACCAATCGGACGAACATTTGCTCTGACATCATGGAACGACTCACAGAAGAACCAGACTTTTTCACAAAAGTCATCGCATGTGATTAAACTTGAATTTTCCAGTATGATCCGGAAACAAAGCGTTAATCGATGCACTGGAAGGCCGCTGGATTGCCAAGATAGAAAAAAGCGCGAATGAGCAAGACGAAATCGAAGGCAATGCTGATCGCCTTTTTCGATATCGAAGGAGTTATGATGACTGCCTGGGTGCCTGAGGGTCAAACCGTTAATCAGAATTACTACAAAAAAAGTCCTAATCAAGCTGAGGGAAAAAGTAAGGAAGAAAAGACCGGATTTGTGGAAGAATGACTCGTGGATTCTGCACCAGGTAACGCACCAACTCACAATGCCCTACCTGTGAAGCAGTTTTTAGCGGACAAGCGCATTGCTGTGCTTGATCATCCTCCGTATACGCCACGTCTCACACCATGTGACTTCTACCTATTCCCAAAAGTGAAAAGTGCATTAAAGCGAACACGATTTCGGTCTATTGAACATGCAAAAACAAAAACGGCAGAGTTGTTAAAGAGGCTGACAACTGATGAACTACAGCATCGTTTTAAACAAAGGAAGACACGTATACAGTGGTGTGTAGATGGGGGAGGACAGTATGTTGAAGGGGATAAAAGTTAAATATAAGTTTATTTACAATAAATAACATTTATTTAATTGCCACACCTCGTACAATTAAGTGAATTGAAATGTCAAATAAATGTAATTCAAAAATACAATTAATTCAAATTTAAACTTTTCCAAATTTAATTTATTTTAACAATATTACAACACTCCTAAGTAATTTAATTTCAAATTGTATTCTTAAGAGAATTACGTCTGACAGATCAATTTAAATACGAATCAATCAAAGACGTACGCAATTTTCATTTACACGTACATAACCGGTCGCGTTATTAAATTTGCTTTATGTAATTCCAGGAAGCCACGCGGAAAATGAACCAGGCCATATGCGGCGTGTTCTGCAAGAGGAATTCCAGCCAGGAGGATGCCATTCATACGCAAACTTTCCAATTGGGACTCAGCGGGTCGACCCGGGCCACTACCTTCAGACAAAACGGCAGTATAGGCCAGAGAAACGGTCGTAGAAGCCAACCGAACAATACGGCGGTCTAAGATAATTGAATTTTGTTAAATTTTGCGCGTTATAAAACCAGGGTACAGTAATGTGCTTATGTTTATATTATCTAATATATATATAGAAACATAATTTTCTCCGTAAATGTACATATATACATGGACATTCAAAATTAATGGTTCATAATTATGGAGTCATGGAAAATATGTTTTAATATTTTTTTTGCCAGTAACTTATGAAATAATTACTTTACAAGAATAGTATAATTCAACTTCAGCGCGTTAAAGAAAAATGTGGAGAATTATAGAGATATTATGTACCATATACCTCTTAATTAGTCGCTTTCTTCGTTTGCATACACGTTCACAATATACATGTACAATGTATTTCCTATTTTAGTTAAATTAGCAACGCCATCCGTCGTAATGAGATTGATTTATGAACTGACCTTCTTAACCTTCTTAAATAATCTATAATAATGTCATCGCACTTCGCTAAAAGTCAAGATGAAGTATATTTAAGTGACAATAGTTTGTACACTTCGGTTGAAAAATGAATAGACCAACGATTTAACGATTAATGTGATGCTCTTGTGGAAGAGAATTGAAAAGTAAGACCAGAAATACTTTCAATAAGCGAGACCATACTTTATTGGAATATAGGAAGTGAGTGCAGAAGAAATAAATTAAAAAGTGAAACAATAGAAAAGAATTTTAAAAATGAAGAAATAAGGTCGTTTCTACCAGGAGGTAAAATAAAATGGAGAAGTATAATGAAACAGAAATAATTACATTGCAAATGAAGACGTTTTGGAGGACGAGCCAAGTAAAGCAAAATGCTTTTAACAAGGAAGACCATATTTTATTAGAATATAAGGAAAAGTGAAAAACTTCGAAAAAAATATGCAGAAGAAATGAATTAAAAAAAGTGAAACAATAGAAAAGAATTTTAAAAATGAAGAAATAAGGTCGTTCTACCAGGAGGTAAAATAAAATGGAGATGGAAGATGTAACAAGAACAGTTATATTGCAAATGAAGACGATGTTTTGGAAGACGAGCCAATTATGGTAAAGTAAAATGCTTTTGATAAGGAAGACCATATTTTATTAGAAAATAAGTGAAAGTGAAAGAATTCGAAAAAAATATTAAGAAAAAATGAACTGAAAAGTGAAACAATAGAAAGGAATTTTAAAGATGAATAAATACAGTCGTTCTACCAGGAGGTAAAATAAAATGGAGATGGATGATGAACCAAGAACAGTTATATTGCAAATGAAGACGGTGTTTTGGAGGACGAGCCAAGTAAAGCAAAATGCTTTTGATAGGAAGACCATATTTTATTAGAATATAAGGAAAAGTGAAAAACTTCGAAAAAAATATGCAGAAGAAATGAATTAAAAAAAGTGAAACAATAGAAAAGAATTTTAAAAATGAAGAAATAAGGTCGTTCTACCAGGAGGTAAAATAAAATGGAGATGGATGATGAACCAAGAACAGTTATATTGCAAATGAAGACGGTGTTTTGGAGGACGAGCCAAGTAAAGCAAAATGCTTTTATCAAGGAAGACCATATTTTATTAGAAAATAAGGAAAAGTGAAAGACTTCGAAAAAAATATAGAAAAGAAATGAACTGAAAAGTAAAACAATACAAAATATTTTTAAAGATGAAGAAATAAGGTCGTTCTACCAGGAGGTAAAATAAAATGGAGATGGATGATGAAACAAGAACAGTTATATTGCAAATGCAGACGATGTTTTGGCGGATGAACCAAGTAAATTAAAATGCTTTTTAATAACGAAGAGCATATTTTATTAGAATATAAGGAAAAGTGAAAGACTTCGAAAAAAAATATGCAGAAGAAATGAACTGAAAAGTAAATAAATAGAATAGAATTTTAAAGATGAATAAATAAGGGCGTTCTACCAGGAGGTAAAAAAAAATGGAGACGGATGATAAAACTGGAACAGTTATATCGCAAATAAAGCCGGGATTTTGGAGGACGAATCAAGTAAAGTACTTACAAGTTATTGAATGGAGAAGGAAGAGAAAGAAAAGAATCAAATATCTATGAGATAAGAAGACTGTGTAAAAATAGCAGTACCTACAAAAGGGGAAAAAATAATCTTACGTTTAAGACAACAAAAGCTCAAAAGAAAGTACAATTATTGCAGAGGTAATTGAAAGGCGAAGGAGAACAATTAAATCATAGGATATATGATTTAATACTGAGGATATGAGAAATCGAGAAGATGTCTGGTCAAAAGTTTTAATACGATTGCGCAGAAAAATGTGGAAACTAAAGTAGCATTGTACTACTGAAAGTATGCTACAAATTACTAACTCAACTCCTAAGGAAAAGACTAAATATATATTCACAAGTTATTATATATTTAGCTAATGGCAAAGTACACATCAAGACAGTCACAAATGTACAAAAAAGAAGAATAGAAGAATATATATGTGTATATATATATAATGAGGACACACATAAATTTAAACCGATAAGAATCACAGCTTCAAATAAAGATTTTAGAGCTACTAAACGGTTTCGGCTGTGGCTTTTACGAAGTCTTGTGTGCCAAAGAATGCTCGACGACCACATTCGTATACTACGTGTCTAATTGTTTGGTTGTCGGCGCCACAATCGTAACCAAGATTCCGTCACATGCCTGATTTATGTAGCATGTGACCGCATTTACCATGACCCACTCGTATTCTAGTTACAGATACCCAGTTGCAGCGCGGTAGGTCAAAACATGCGGAGGTTGTTCAACAAGGGTTGCCACTCCTCCGAAGCGCAATAAATTTGTGCAACTCTAACTCGTCTCCGAATGGTGGATACTTGGTAACGCTAAAAGACTAGAAACATAGGCAATCCAGACTCTGCTATTATAGGACCTCCTGGAAAGTAAAGAATATGTACCGATGATGGTACCTATTCAGAAGTAATAGGAGAATACCAAGGAAACTTCGGGAATAATCGTAGAGCTACAGAGCATATCTTCATCTGTTACAGATGATATTTTTGTTATAAGAGAGATTCAAGTATTATGAACACGAACTAGAACTGCATACAATATTTATTGATTTCAGACAAGCATATGACAGCAAAAAAAGAAGGTAAACGGAACGGTCATTAAATGAATTGCCTATCCCTATATCAAAATAATAAAACTGATAAAAAAGGCTCTAAAAACGACGAACAACAATTCGGTATTGAATAAGCATATATCAGAAGATTTCCAAATAATGGAAGACTTAAGAGACCCGCTATCCATTCTGTTATTAAATCTAGTCCTAAAAAAATAGAAAAAATAAAATCATCAGTTGAATGAAACAATTTACAGAGGTAACACGTTTAACGTACTCTGGCGACATAACATTAATAATAAGTAAAAAAAGGGAATTGGCGAAATCACAAAATGGTTCTAACATGAGTGAAAGAAATATGGATTAAGAATAAATCAGAAAAACACATAAATATATATGATAATGGGAAACGCAGGACAGGAAGCTGGAAAAACAACTGACAGTAGGAACATGAGTTACAGATGATATCTTTGTTATTAGAGAGATTCAAGTATTATGAACACGGACAAGAACTGCATATAATATTTATTGATTTCGGATAAGCATATGACAGCAAAGACAGAAGGGAAATGTAGCGGTCTTTAAAGAGATTGAAGATCCCTCTATGAAAATAATAAAATTGATAAGAAGACTCTGAATGGGAGAGGAAAAGCGTTTGTATACTCAGAGTTGCAGATGATATCTTTGTTATTCAAGAGATTTAACTGCATTGTCCCTGTATATGGAATACCACTCCACTTGTTGATTTTAGGCAAGCCTGTGATAGCATAGACAAAAGGAAAATGTAAGAAAGAGTTGGCGATCCCCATCAAAATAACAAAATTGATCAAAAATAGAGTGGAATGGTCGCAGACAAGAGGATCTAGAGACAAATAAAGAATTTAGAGAAGAGACCTATTGTCCACTGCATAACTTAACCTAGTCCTAGAAAATATAAACAGAAATATTAAAGTAAAAGTAAATGAAACAATTTACAGAGCTGATACGTTCGGCGTGCGCCGAAAGAAAAACAATATCAAAATCAAAAAGAAAATTAGTAAAATCGCAAAAAAAGTTGAAACATAAGAGAAAGAAATACAGACCAAGAATAAATTGGGAAAAAACAAAATATGTAATGATGGGAGACAGGATAGAAAGCTGAAGAACTGATGAAATGTAAATGAGAAAGTAAAATAGTTTGTATACTTAGCAGTGCGAATAAAAAGCAATGGGAAATGAAGCCTAAAAAGTGAGAGCCAGAAATGTAAAAGTAAATCAGAAGTATGGAATACCAAAGACAGTGATGGAAATATAATATATATCATCAAGAAAGACAACAAATAGAAAATATAGCGCCGTTATAAGACTAGCAATGATGTACGCCAATGAAGCGTGAGTATTAAATAAAGATGTGGAGATTTTGTTGGAAATATGAAATTGAAAAATGCTGAAGTCTATGTATGAGGGAATAAATACGCCAGAAGGCTAGAAGAGAAGAATAAATAGAGAAATAGAATAAATGCACAATAAACCCAGAATAATATATGTGACAAAATCTAAATATTAAGATGACTAGAACATATAGAGATAATGTCCAGTGATATTATGGTAAAAATGGTCGTTTTGGAGACCCAATTTAATCTTTATCTAATACAACGTTCGACTCAAATGAAGCTATGGATCAATAAGCTTTTCGCCGATAAAAGTCTTTCTATGAAAGAGGAATTTTGAAGCTCAATATTATCGAAGACAAAGAAGTAATATATAATCGATTCTAAAAGGCTTTTAAATTTAGTTGTATTTAACGTTGGAGTTAAAATTGTGGCTTATCATACATCACCTTCTTCTGGCTATACCATTCGATTGTTTAGTATAATTTCAGTTGTCAAAATTCCCTGCATCTAACTGACAATATAATTTTGCTAAAGCCGATTACGTCCTTCTTCATGACTTCTTCTTGAAAGACTTTGCAAATTTAAAGAAGCATTGAATGATTTCTACAGTTTGATTTACTCCGTTAGATGTTTATGTGCCATCCAAATTAGCAACTACATCGAAATATCTTCGGCGGCTCACTATTAAAACCAAGAATTGCAATGAATACAAGCATTTAAGAACTTATACAAGTAAATCAAGAGGATGCAAAGAGAGAAAAACAAGAGGATATTGAACTAATTTGGACACGTAACAAGAACGGACAACAACTGACTAGCGAAAAGAATAATGGAAGCAAGGACAGGACGGAAAAGGAGGAGAGAGAGGTCGAGAAGGACATGAATGCAACAGATAGAAAAAATGGGAAAATGAAAGGAAAAAAACGCTAAATGAACTGAAAATGCTAGCCAGAGGAAAAATCCGACGCCCTCGTCGTGCAATTGAAATGAAAAAAGAAGAAGAACTTATACCAAAGAATAAATGTCTGAATCTTATCGACGGTATTGATTAGCAATAGAAACGACTATCAAGTCTAAGCTCTCTGCAATATGCTGTTTCGTAAATAGTAAAGGATCAACTGGAACACCTGAAAAACTTTATAATCATGACAGGGAATTTACTGATCCTCTGAGTATTGTCAATGCCTTTACTAACACATTTTCTGATGTATAAACTGGAAGTAATCAAGATGTTTATCCTGAATCCATTACTTACTGACCTTTTACAAATATTCTTGTATCAGAGGATAATCTAATACAGTTTAGGTATAAGATGCCTAACAGACTAACTGCTGATGATGACTTTCTACCAGGTTTTCTGATTGGAGATTGCAGATTTGTCATGTCTCTGCCATTACGCACAATCATGAATCCTTCACTAAGACAAGTATTTTTCCTAATGTATGGGAAGGCGCAAGAATTTGTCTTGTGCATAAAAAAATTTTTATCTAAATACCGCGCATGTTTTTGAGCAAGCCCTATATACATCTACATATTCGAACTTTTGGTCATTTTGATCAAGTCAGCATGGCATCAACTTTAACTAATCTTTGCATAATTTCACAATATATATGTGAGACTGGATAAACGCAAACAAGTTGACGTCTTATACATGAATCTTGCATGCATTTAATGTAATATGCCATCGAGCTCTTCTATCCAAACTTAGCTGTTTTTGTTTCACTCCTTCTGTAACTGCACTTGAATACTGCTATAACGAATTTGTCGCCATGTTAGGTGTGCTGCAGGGTTCCCACCTGGGTTCACTTTTATTTATCCTTTTTCATTGACGACCTTTTACCAAAAATTGAATGTGGAAGTTTTGCCGACGATATAAAAATATTTTCCGAAATTTATACTGTCGACGATGTTTCCAAAGGGATGTTGACCTTTTTAAAACCTAGTGTGATGTAATACAATAAAAATTAAATGTCGATAAGTGCTGTGTTGTTACTAATACAAAGAAGAGTTCTCCGCAGTTACTAGATTATAACAAATAACAAGATTTTGCATAGCCACTCATTTATAAAGGATTTGGGAGTTACTTTTGACTCACGATTCGCCTGTAAATCACACATTGAGCACGTATTTGCTTCTGCGTGCCCCCTTTGGCTGTATTGTACGTGCTTCAAGATACTTTAGAGATTCTAACCTTTTAAAGTCTCTCTATTTTACATACGTTATAAGCAAGATATCGTAAGGTGTCCCATCTATGCTTCTCACCGTATGTTCCTGAATAGGATTTACGAGAGGTTTTTGAGCTACGTATCTGACAAGATGGAGTACTTCCAGCTATTGGAAACTAGTCAAATGCAATTACTTTCGCGACACAGTAAGACTGCGCGAAGTTCCTGTGGATATACAACGAGATTGAAAGTGATTTGATAGAATTTCTGCCAAGTTTAGGCGCACTTTTCATTTACCAACGGCAAGAACTGATACACTACAACGTGCAGCTTTAATAATTATGTGTAAAAATAAGATAAACTACTTTTTGATGTATTTTTGGAGTTTAAATGAGTATTTTGTTTATTCTTCATGATTTAGTATCTGCACAAATTGTATTTTATTCATGATATTTGTTATTGTTGTCGATGTAATAACTATTGGAGAATTTTTTCAACATTTTACCTTATATTTTTCAGTTTTATCGTTTCTAAATTACATTAGGATTAATCTCAAATATACTTTTTAAAACGTTACAATACGTGGGTTGTCTTTTAAGTTTTGCGTATAAAACTGGAATAAAACAGTAGATGGCTTTTAAAGAATTTTCGAAGTATTCTCCACGAAGATTAATGCAGTTTTCCCTTTTCCTTTATTTCCATTTTTCAACTAACTTGTCAACTTTGACAGTTCTTTGTAGTTACAACACTATCGGCACTGAAACTTTGGATTTAGGTTAACTAGAGATGAGATAAGATGGAGGTTAATTTTTAGTACTGACATTTGGTTAGTGGCGCTCTCTATATCCTACTAGGTAAAACTTAAAAGAGATCCCACATATACTTTTCAAAATGTTAAAATAAATTAGAATTTGGTATTGCTATCACTTCTTTTTTTATGTAGCATATAAGAACACATATTTGTATCATTGTAATAATATATAATCAGAAAATTTGTAATATTATGTACATTAAAACCTGTAAATATCACTAATCACTTACTATAATGGTATTTATTTCAAACAAAAATTAAACAGGTCACTGTTACAAATAATAGATGATGTAATCAGAACTTCTATTCTTAGGTTTTTAAAAGAACGAATTACAAGTGTTATTCTTCGAGAAAATTAAGTATTATGTAACTATTTATATAGTACTGTAACACTTTAAAAAGCAAATACGCTTAAAACTCATAAAATAAGGTCAAAATTTAGATTAATTGTATAGTAGTGGCACCACTCAAAGGGTAACAAGAAACTGTATTTATCTTGCTAATAGACAAAATATATTAAACCATAACTCCAGTTTATAATTTCGTACTTTCACTTAGTTGAAATGAAATAAAATGTAAGATGAATTTTCTGAAAACGTATAATTTTTACGTTGTTCCGTGCCCGTAACACATTACTTGAAATCGGTTTTATCTGAGCACATTTGCTTTATAGAAGTGTTCATGTTGATAACATTGATCTCGGTTTTCGCTTTTCTTTTGTTATTACTGATATTTTTAACAGTCTCTTAAATTTAATCACTGAAGGTTGGTATATAACCCCTTACCACATTAATTTTCGAATTCTGTATACGTATTTCGACAACTAAGTTGTCATCATCAGCAGATAATTGCCGTTGAGAACCAAAATGTACACTGAGTGTACATTTAGATTCTCAACGGCACGGATCGCGTACGGAGTTCGTTTTCGTACGGGTGTTTTTCACCGTAGTTTACCAGGTACAGAATTCGAAAATTAATGCGGAAAAGGGTTATATACCAACCTTCAGTGATTAAGTGAATCAACCACAGGCTCCATCAAAATTACCAGTCTCTTAAATAATATTCCGCTTGTATTATTTATTTCTAAGTCTGTAAAAGACGCAATTTGTCGGACTCATTTATGTTCGTACCACGTATGTGATGTCCATTGCGTGTTCGCATTTCTTTCATCATACGTTTTTATAAGTTCTTTTGCACACCGAAACGTTCGGAAAAGATTTCAACACCCATCATTTATTTTTAGACCTACGTTGTAAAAGGATGCAATTAAGAAATGTTCAATAATTAGAGGCGTTACTTTTTGTATAATTAAAGATAAGCCCTCTCCTACATAAGGGAAGAATTTAAATGTTTGGATAAAGAAATTTAATGTCTCTTTTCAGGAATTATAAGATTGCATTCATTAAATGTTTTTCACAACCGGAAATAATTTTATAGTCTTAATCAGTTAGGGTTGATATATAACCCCTTTCCACATTAATTTTCGTATTCTGTATACGTATTCCCTTTTTTTAGTAACTGGTGATATTCTAGCAATCTTCCAGATGTCTGGGAGTACGGATGTGCGGATAGTTAAGTTATAAATGTTACTTACTTAAGAGACCAGTTAAAACATACACACCTCACCAGGAAATATGGAATACCATCATCACCAGCAGTTAATCTATTCTTCAACCTACTAATGCTAAGTATTATCTCAGCTGGAGAAACAGATGGTGAACATAAATGTGGAAAATCAGAAGTTAAATCTGGCAGGGCAGAATTAGCAGATTTTGGTAGAAGAACGTTTGGAAAAAGCTGTGGTTGATTAACTTAATCACTGAAGGTTTATATATAACGCCTTTCACCAACTAAGTCGTCGTCATCAGCAGATAATTAAATAGTGTCGCACCTGACAACTTAGTACGAAATACGTATACAGAATACGAAAATTAATGTGGAAAGGGGTTATCAATCTCAAATTCTCAGTCCCAAATGCTGTGTCAAAATGTGATGAATTGAATCTTTGGAAATATTTAATTCCATTTCCACGTATCACAATGAAGATTTCGGTTCATTTCTGATAAATTTACGCACAAGTTTGATGTTACTTTCCGTATCACTATACACTTGTTCCATCAAATTAAGCGTTTCAGTAAACGCTTTACCAAGTTTAAAACAGAACTTGATACTTGATGATGTGTCTTTGTTCAAAATTCATTTCTCGACCAATACCAAATACTCACTGTTACTTTATGGGCAACTTCTCTGCTTCTAATGATACAAATGTCATGATATTTTGACATAACATTGGCGAAAGATCTACCTAACCGACGCATATTTTTTTTAATAGATGGCGCAACTAAGAATTACTATTTTAAAGCAGTTCGGTTTTCTCTGCGGCAGACTATGTATATATTGTATAATGTACCAAGGGTAAATAATAAACTTAAAATGAGGTTTATATTAAAAAAATTGGTTAATGAAAATTACTAAAGGAAATTGGGGTCTTAGTATATGTTCGTCATATCAAATAAAATCAAAACTAAATACTTTTTTGTCGAAAGCAAGTTTCTAACTTACCCTTTGATCACGCTAATGAATATATATACTTAAATATAATGCACAATTTATGTGAAAGCACTAAGAAATGAACTGCAGGTTAAATTTAATTTTTTTTTTCTGAAGGGAGACTTGGTTTGACGTGTTATAATAATTTCAGTTTCGAAATATACTGTGGCCTTTTAACGGAATCGTTTCGAAGCACTTTCTGAACAGTCATTTTAGAAATAACGTCTTCAATTTACAAGTCGTACGTAACATTGGACAGCATGCAATTATTCATTATCCCAATACTGGTTGGGCAAGATTTGTCTCATAATAAGGCAAAATAATGTATTTCTTCTGACCAAGTGAAAAATACCGTCTTCAATTTTTGTCAAACTTTTACGTAATATTGGCCGTCATTTATTCTTCATCTGTTCAATATAATTAACAGTTATTCCAATTTTGAGAGGACAAGATTTGAGTGAACCAGTGAAATAATTCGGTAAAATAAAGTATTTCTTCTGAGCGTTTCAGATTGTTCCAGGAATAATATTTTCGACTTCTGCAAAATTAGTCATTTTATTGGCCAGCTTCTCAATATAGCTAATCGACAACACAACCTTGAATAAACAAGATTTGAGTAGGTCACGATAATATGGTAAAATAATAAATTTCTCCCGTCAATTCTAGAACGTCGTTTTAAGAATATTTTGAAGATACGGCGAATAAGCCGGATGATCTAACACTGGGATGCTATACATGGTTAGAAACCTCTTGACTGACAATGCGAAATGAGCCGGTGCATTGTTTTTGGTGGAGAACCCATGACTTGTCCTTCCACAATTCGGGTCGTTTTTTCCTTATTCTTTCACGGAGTTGCGCAAGAACGTGAAGGTACGAATGTTGATTAATAGTTTGACCTTCGGGAACCTAGTGAAGATACACAATCCCATGAATATCGAAAAAAACACGTGCGCGCGATAAACAATTATTGCCATACACTTCTTTCAATAAATTATAAGTTGCAGTTGGTTTTTCCAAGTTTCATGTGAAATTTCACAACAATTCGTTGCTCTATTGTTACACTTAACATTTTTCCGGCGAAACAAAAAACAACTCTAATGCGAACGAAGGCTACAGCTATACTGATTTGTTTACAGAGGTGAGAGGCGCCGCATCCGAAAGAGAAGGCTTCACGATAATTTGCTGTCAGTCGTTGGCGTTTTGCGCATACGCACTCCTTCTGTACTAGCATTAGTCTCGTTATTTAATAGCCACACCTCGTATACTTGAATATTAGTTATAGTTCTTTTTCTTAGCAAAAAAGTTTCTTCCGAAAATGTTACATTATTAATTGTACGTGCTGTAACTGTCTTTTTCTACCTAGACAGTTCCACAAACCAAGTTACTCTTCAAACTACCCTTGCAAAAACAATGTACAGCAGTTCGTTTCAATTTATTTTAATTTGACTAAATAGAAAGTACGTTCCTTTGTAGCATCGCCTAGTGTAAGAATACGATAAATTAACAATAATGTAATTAAGATTCAGGTACCTTGGGCCGTAGCTGCGCATGGATGCGTTTGATAATATTCGTGCAATCATTTATAAATAAATATATATGTATGTATGTTCGCGTTGTTTCGGGTTTCTTTTCGCGTAGATATGCTTGTCTCCTTTATAGGACAGAAACACATCTATATATAATTAAACACAAGTTCTTAATATGTTAAAATACACAGAAACATTACATGAATCTGTTATAAATGTACATACATATATAAGAAACGAGATTTCATATGTTATTCTTACATATATAATGCGCTATTGTAAATAGAAGCAAACTAAGAATAAATACCTATTATTTTTAATCTTACTTTAAAAACAAAAATATAAATTCATAATGGTCATATCTGCATCGATGATACAATTCTAATTAAGACTCTCCCTACAATTACCCACTTATAATATAGGCATTTATATGTAATAATTGGTAATGTTAACAATAATCCAATATTAATGAAGTACCTGGCATAAACTATTTAAAATGACATATAAGAAAAATAACCCACTTAAGAGAACACTTTTTCACATACTTTAGAAATCCTCAAAGTCAGTGCTGATTCCATGTCACTTTTATTTAAAATAATTATTATTAAGTCCTGATGAATATTGAAATTTTCTAAATATACATTTTCTATCTTCCGCTGACCGGTATCTTAACGTCCTCTCCCATCACCATCCCGCCCAGAAACAGAGCGTCATCAATTCCTTAGTCCAAAGAACTTTCAACATATCTGACCTGCATTCTCTACCCCAGGAATTAAGTTGTTGTTACCGAAGCTCTTATAAACAACAATTTCTCCAACTATAATATTCAACAAACCACAGATCGACATCTTAATCCCAAAGTCCCACAACTCAATACACAGCACACATCATCTCTCCACCTCTCTAAAGCCCATCTACCCTATATACAAGGTGTTACTGACCGCATCAGTAGGGTACTTCTTAAAAACCATCTTCGAACCGCATTCCAAATTATCTGACCCTTTTTCCGTAAAAGACCGCGTTTCTTTAGAATCACCTGGTGTGTACAGGACTCCTTGCTCGTGCGGCAGTGTATATATTGCTGAAACAAAGCGGTCTGTCGGCACTCATGTTTCAGAGCATGAGCGTTGTACTAGGTTGCTGCGCGTAGCTGGTTCTGCACTTGCCGAGCATAGGATGGAAACCGGGCACCATATCCAATTTTAATTCTACCAAGATCCAATTCCGTACTAACCATTACTATGGTCGCAAAATCCGTGAACCTATAGAGATCTCTAAGCACCCCAATAACCTTAACCGTGATGATGGCTACCCCCTATACAACGCCTGGCAATCCTGCATCTCCAAACAACCCAACCACAACCGTGATGCTCCATTGACCCATGACTCATATATAAACCCGTCCACCATCGACTTACACCAGTTTCAGTGCAACAAACAGTAGGAGTAATTGAGCCCTAAAGATGTCCCATACGAGTGGGTATGAAACATCGGCAGTTATACCAGTGACATGCTTCCTGCCCGGAAGCCCAGAAGAAGATAGTATGTACCACGACTGCGAAAGTCTACGCGACATGGTGGTCAGCTAGATGTTACTTATGCGAACTTTGGTCATGCGTTCGATACCATTGATCGCGTTTTACTTTTGCAGAAGCATCATTTGGGTTTAGCAATTCTCTGAATTGGGTTCATAAAATCATTAGATAGGGAAAACTATGTTATTTCCAATTGATAGAAATTTAGACTGTTTCATTCGACATGTGTAAGAAATGTTAAGCTGTAACACCATTATAATGTTCGCTAAAAATGTTAAATAATGAGTATTAAATTTAATTCCCTGAACTAATATAAATAAACAAATCAAATTCGCTTACTTAGACACAATGTATTTAATACAACTCTGGCTATTAAAGTCAGGAACACCTCCGGTCATAGATACTTTTGCGTTTCATTAAGTCTTCGCCGTAGGGGGCACTGTAAAGGTACTTATCTGCTATTCAGTCAAATTAAAAGAAAATGAAACGAACTGCATAACATAACTTGTCTTATTTTCTGTCATTATAATATCTAATTAACGTGTTGTAATATTACCTTCCAAATAAACTAAAATAAAACAAATCAGGCGTGTAATTATTATTAAACATATTATTGAAAGATAACACCAATTATTTTATAAATATTCAAAATGTATTATTTATACTTTTATAGGTGATTCATATATTTGTAATGTTATTTATAATTTTACCAATTAAGTTCCTTTTATTTAGTGAATAAACTTTATTAAGGGCTGTGAATGCACTTGCACTACTTTTAGATGACATTATTCATGTTTAAAAGTGAATGTAACAGTGACACCATACAAAATTTTTAACGTACTTCAAGTATTTTTACATATTTCTGTAGGAATTTCAAATCGATTGAAATAAATCTGCCGATACAAACAGCTAACGGCAAATATCATCTATTACCCCGTAGCACATCGTCAACAACTATGCGAACTCATTTATATATTTTCACACACTATACGGATGAAATTAATTAATAAAGGCCGATATTAATGAAAAAATCATGCCCTCGAAAGAGAATCGAACCCCAGTGCATCGCTTACCGGACAGGTGGCTTTACTATTAAGCTAACAAGGACCGTAAAATTGTTTGATCGCATCATAAATCTTTAGTAATTATTAGTAATGATTAGACCTTGGCACCTTCTCTAAATTTGAAGTACGCTTCGTTCTTCGGGGCATACAATCTCCAATATTAAAATATAATTTTTAGAATGCTATCTGCTTCTGGGCTTCCGGGCTGGAACCGCGTCACTTGTATATCTGCCGACGTTTCGTACCCATTTGTATGGGACATCTTCAGGGCTCAACTACTGCACTGAAGCTGACGTCGGCAGATATACAAGTGACGCGATTCCAGCCCGGAAGCCCAGAAGCAGATAGCATGGACCACGACCGCAGAAGTCTACGTACCAGAATAATTTTTAGAATTTTGAAAAGCTTTTGTGCTGCTGTAGAAAACGTATTGCATATTACCATAATAACGACATGGTATATCTTATACACACATCTTAAGTCCATACGTCATTAATTTTGTATGATGTCACCTGCACGCATGCTACCTGTATATAAGTGTATAAATAAAATTTTATATTTACTATTTATGTCAAATAATAGTTGTGAATAATAATATTAACCCCAATTGTAGAAACAGACACTGATTGTTAAAAAAAGTTTGACTACATTTAACCAGCTAAATAAAAAAAGTAATACATGATTCGTAGTGTTTAGTAGTTCAGGTGGTCAGCTGTAATTAACCGTTGATAAAAGTCATTATGAAAAGAATTGATAAAGCGCACGCTTCAACAAACTCTTATATTAAAAGTTGATTAAAAATAACCATGGAGTTTAAAACGTATTTTGACGAAGTTGTCGTCATCAACAATACAGAAAATAACGCTTTACATACACCGCTAAGGATGACAATTTAGTTGCCGAAATATGTAATCAGGTGTAAAAACTGCGTTACGATAAAAGGACTATTTTTAATCAACTTTTATAATTAGATAAGTTTTATATTACTTAAGCTCATCTATATGTTCTTTTAATCTTAGGTTTGGAAAGGTATTTCGACAACTGAGTTGTCATCATCACCAGTATATAAAATAACACATTACGTATACTGCTAATGATAACAACTTAGTTGTCGATATACGTTATCAGTTTTAAATAATATTTTACGGTAAAAATAGTTATTTTTAATCAACGTATAGTTAAACGCAATCTTCAGTTTAATTAGATGAAACCTATATTATTGTTAATCATCTAAGAGGTATGTTCTTTTAACCCTCTTCTTCTTCTTCTCATGCATATTTATTAATGGATATTTACAACATTTTCCATTGCTTTTCTATCTCTAGATGTATGCACCAAATCCTCTATGATTCGATACATTGTCTTGTATGATCCATATGGACTAGTGAAAAGATTGTCCCACGTTGGGGAAGCCAACGTTGAAAGATTGGAGGAAAAGTTTTGCCGTATTTTGAAGAAAACATTTGAATCGAATTATAAAAATATATGTTTAATATTATTCAGTGATATACTTTCTATTATCTGCAACAACTTGCTGCCACCTTTAACGCAACCTTTCAATTCCTGTTTTGCAAATGTTCTCGTCTCAAGCTCTTACGGCCACGTTTAAATTCTGCTGCCCAAAATTTCACTGTAGTAAATGACAGTTCACAGTCCCCGTACACTCATCTTTGATTTGCGTAAGCGTATTGCCTTTCAAAAATAAATATTTAATGACAGCTCGACACTCGACACTCACATCGACTCACTCAAATAACAACTGCGCGTCCAAAATGGCTGAAACTTTGGTGAGTACCTGACAATAGATACACAACTACATTCCCTAGCTTTTATTGATGAGCGCTGCCATCTTCACGTTGAGGTCGGAAACTTTTCAGACCACCCTCGTACTTCCAAGAACGTGGATTACATGTTTTGAAAATTGGGTCAATCCTTTTCAAAAATTTATACAAGAAAATGTGGTCGTATCTTCAAAATAAAATATTGCACTTTACAGTATTAAATTCTACACTGAAAGAACATACCTCTTACTCCGTATGTACATAAGAGTATGAGTTTTTTATTCTCCAGTTTGCAGCAGAAAAATAGATCAAGTGATCGCTCAATCATACAATAAAATTATGATTTTCTTTTCAAAATTACAATTTTTTTGTTATCTATCACTTACGTTATTGATTGTACATATGACACAGTTCAACTACTCGTAAATTCATGTCCAAATTACTTTTTTAATTGCAAAATTAAATGTATATTTTGCAATTACTTAATTGTCTGAAATAATTGACTCTGACCTAACTTTCAAAGCAATCAAGTAAACTTTAAATAATAAATTTTTAGAATATATAAGATATAATGTGTAGATATATAAAAAAATTTTATCATCATAGTTGTAATGTTTCTTAAAACGGAAATAACTGTTCCATATAATTTTTATGGATACTTGAAATGTATGAATTCTCACGCTTATTTAATGTAACGCTCTGTTAATATGAATTAAAAACCTGCTTAGTATTATTGGTTTCTTTTATTACTTCTACATAGCCTAACCTTAACTAAATGTATGTGTTTGTGTGTGTATAAATAAATTATCTTTTAAAATACAGGTTGTTTCGAAAAGAATATGCGTATTTCGAATGCATATATTTATTAAACTTCAAAACGTACGAATATGAAACTTTACACACATATTTACGAACCTCTCAAGTTCAGATTACAGACGTTCAATATGTCCTCCATCAGCGACACGAACAATATCACATCGATATTCAAATTCCTCCCATACTCGGGCAAGCATGTCCTTCGTTACCGATGTTATGGCAGTACGGATCCGGTTCTTCAACTCTTCCAGGTTCTATGGGAGTGGTGGTACATAAACGTAGTCTTTAACGAAACCCCACAGGAAGAAGTCACAGGGTGTCAAATCCCGTGACCGTGGAGCCCAGCTGAGACATGCTAAGTCGCCAGCTCCTTGACGACCAAACCAACGGTTCGGTAGAGTTTCATTCGGATATTCATGCACTTGGCGACTTCAATGAGGGGGTGCCCCGACTTGTTGAAAAAAGAAGTTGTCTTCGTGCAGCCTCAGAAACAACCAGTTTTGTAACATAGCGAGATACTGCTAACCGCTAACCGTGTTTCCATCAAAGAGGAATGGGCCGTAAACAGATGATCGGAATATCGCACAAAACACATTGATTATAAGCGAATCTCGTACATGTTCAATGGCTGCATGTGGGTTCTTTAGACTCCAAATTCGAACATTGTGTTTGTTTACCAGAATACTAACATGGAAAGTCGCTTCATCACTGAACACGATGCTTTGTGCGAAAGTGTTATCATTATCAATAGCATCATGAATCTCGTTACAAAATGCCGCACGTTTCCGTTTGTCATCAGGACGCAGAGCTTGTAACAACTGTAACTTGTACGGCTTCATAACCAACAAAAAACACGCCAAATTGTTCTCGTAGGCAGTTGTAACTCCCGACTGGCACGACTAGTTGATTTTGAAAGAATACATTGGAAAGCAATTTGAATTCGTGCAACATTTTCTTCAGAAACACGAGGGCGGCCAGGACTCTTTCCTTTACATACACATCCTATATCTACAAACTGGGAATGTTCCACCCATTCCGAGGATCAATTTGATAGCTCATCCTGAAACGTCTTTGCACTGTAATCACGGAATTGCACTTCGCAAATTCGAGAACATAAAATGATTTCTGCTGCGGAGTAGCCATTTTAAACATATGGCGGTTACCAAGAAAAACAGAAGACAATTGACATCTAGCAGCTATTAAATAAACTAGATAATTTATTCGTTTCTCCAATAGCCGAGCTGAGGCGCAGCGATCGATAGTTTGGACAAAGTAATACTTTGTAATATGTATATTGGTCACTTTACAAACCCAAGAAAGCGCCGTCTATATTTCACCGACGGAACTGTTTGTTCTGATTATTCCTTTAATTACTGCACATATTTCAAAACGGTATCTGAATGTATAGTTTAAGTAAGGAATATTTTCCGATCACGTGATCACTCTCATATGAGATAAGATGTCGATAGGAAACGAGGATATCAAATTAAATACTATACTTATTTTGCATATCTAACCTGTAAATCTGTAAATAACAAGTGCAAACGTAGGTTATCTAAGTGTAAACTTACAAGGATGATGAAATAAATATGATAAATTAGCTATTAGAACATTAGCAAATAACAGTGGTAAAATACAAGGAATATAACAATATCGGAACCGTAGAAAAGACAAACTCCATAAGTCAAAAGTCAAAACACTATTTTATCTTTATTATACGTGACACATATGTGCATAATACACATTTTCTGCATACGTCTGTTTCTATTTTTTCACGATTTCTTGACAAGACGTAGCGCGTAACTCTATTAGAAAAACGTTTGCGCCCTTTATTTATTCGTGACTACCGATAAATTAGACAAATGACGGTATATGGTACGGTATATGTTCGTATATTACAGCGTTCTTGACACACCGGCAAACTTTCGTGGTTTATAGTATATTTGTTGTTTTATATGAAGAATTTATATTTCGCGATTCCTACAAATAAGATAAAGTTTCTTTTAAATCTGGAATTTTAACTAAACTTTTCCAATTATGCAAATATTGCATGCGGAAACGATTGTTACAGTCACAGTAAGGTATTTGAAACATATTCAGAATATGTAAATGGTAGTAAATTACTGAAAAACGAACCTAGAAAACGACTTCTGAAAATAAACGAAACGTGTAGCGTGTGCATGCTATTGTATATCTATTAACTAGAAAATAGGAATTCACCTGTTGTTGGGGCAATTTAATATCAGCGTAGGAGGTGTTTATATTGTTCCGTTAATGTTCTAATAAGAAAATAAAGTGTTCGTATACTTAAAGGTAAATTTTAATGGAGTCTGCGGTTGAGTAAATCAATAAAGATTTATAAAACCCCTTTCCACAATGATTTTCGTATTCTGCATACGTACTTCGACAACTAAGTTATCGTCATCATCGGCAGATAAGTAATCGCAATGTCGCACCTATATCCACGACAAAACCCGCGCAGAAACAAGTCTGTATCCGGCTTTCACAGTCAAAAGCCAAACACACACTGTAGATTCGTTCCTCATTATTTAAATTGTATTATAGTCTTAAAAACTAATCACATATCTTAAAGTACACACCCTTCTTACATATGCGAACCTTTTTAATGATCGTATATTACTTTTCAATGCACTAAAAGAGATAAGAATTTGTAACCGAACCACCATGGATATAAACTACCAAATGTATCGAAAATAATTAAAAGCCTATATTCGAATTCCTTCTCTTTCTAAAATTACTATAGGTTTTCTCCCAAAAACTGTTTTAGTCAGAAAAAGTAAAGTAAACGACGTTGACGTCCCAAAATTGGATACCAAAAAATAAACTTTTAATTGGAATCTATACAATAATTTCAAACAAGAAAGATAAAAAGATTATGACTCAACAAAAGATGAGCATTTCTAAGAAATAGATATTTTGAAAAAGAATTTTATTCATTAACAACATCAGCAGATATTTTAATTACAACTCACGCGAAATCCAAAATATCAATCCCTGACAACAATGAAAATAATGATGCACGAAATTTGGTAAGAATTAAATTGCCAACAATCCAAATATCAACGTTCACGGCTCGGTACGAAAAATGGTTAGAAACAATGACTGTTTCGTCCGGTTCGAAGGACCAAAAAGTTCCGTTAAACCAAGTGCGATAATCATTGCACCTTACCACATTATTGTTCGTATTCTGTCTACGTATTTCGACAAATAAATTGTCATCATCAGCCGAAATTAATCACTGATTTTCCTGTGTGAACTTTACTGCGGATCCAAATGCGACACTGTGATAAATTTCTACTGATGATGTTGTTGAAATACGTAAGCAGAATATAAACATTGGTTTCACCATATTTATTAGATTATATAAAACAAACTATTCGTCATTTCGGATGTTACACCAAACTATTCGAAGTAAAAATAGCACTTCTTCACCGCATTACGCAACTACTCATAAGCTTATGCCTTGGAATCGTATATCACTCCGGTAATTTATCGAAAACTTTTATTTTTAACTGAAATTCCTTGTACGTGGGTTGTGTTTTAAGTTTTGCATATAAATCTGAAATAAAACAATAGAACAGAACAAAGTATTGCTTTTAAAGACTTCATTGTTTTTCGAAATATTCCCCACGAAGATTAATGCACTTTTATATGCGCTCAAACCAACTTTGGAAGTAGTTGTTCCACTCGTTTGTTTGTATAGTCGACATAGCATTTTTGAAGGCATCGACTGAGCCTTCTGACGACTCTGAAACCTTTGACCACCCACTTCGTTCTTGATTTTCGGAAAGGTAAAGTAATCGTTGGGACTTAGGTCCAGACAATTAGACGTTTTGTTGCGTTAAAAATTCTATTGTCTTGCGTGCTATGTGCGAACTTGCATTGTCTTGGTGGATGATGATTCCTCGTTCGGGGTTGGTTTTTCGAAGCTTAGCGATGACTTGCGGCAAACAAATAATTGTATACCAATCGGCAGTAACAGTTCTTTGATCTTGTAGAAGAATTGTTGCTACATGACCTGGTTTCGAGGCAAATGTCGCGACCATTTTTTTGGAGACACTTCGAGAACGGATAACTTTTACCAGCAGAAGCTGACAAAAAGAACGGATGGCTTTTGTCGCTTATTCCTCACCTTGGCACATCCAAACAGACGACTGGCTCGTATCAGTAAATCCAAGATTCATCATCACTGACAATGTTGTTCACGTTTTTAGAGTTTCCGGCGTTGAAATAGTCTAGAGTTTTTTGACATCGATTCATACTAGCTGCTTTCTGTTCTTCGGTCAACAGATGTGGTATCCAACGGGAAACTAATTTTTTTACGCACAATTCTTTATGCAAAATTTTTTGAATTGAGATAGTTGAAATCCCCAATAATGCTTCAATCTGACGATATGTCATATGTCGATCTTTTTTAATGATCTCGCGCATAGCATCCACGTTTTCCTAGTGACTGCCGTTTTTGGTGAACCTGCGCTTGGGTCGTCGCTAACACTAATCCGTCCACGTATGAATTCTTAATACCAACGAGAAATTGTTGAATGGTGTGTTGCTTCATTGCCGAAAACAGAAACCAACTCGCCGAGGCATTCTTGTTAAGACAATTGTCGTCAAAAATTTTAAAAAATTATTCCGCGAAAATGCTTTCTGTTTAATTCCATTTTTCAACTAACTCGTCAACTTTGACAGTTCATTACAACTACAACACTACAAGTATCGCACTTAAACTTTGGATTTAGATTAACTGAATATGGAGGTTAATTTTTAGTAGTGATATTTGATTAGTGGCGTACTCTATATCCCACTATACAAAACTTAAAAGACATCTCACGTATCAACCTTTATATGAAAAATCCAGTATATCTTTTATTGCACTTTTTCAAATAAGTGTTTATAATTTAACTAAAATAATACAATGCTTACTTACTTAACGTATATCTATTATTCCCTTATGCTCAAAATTTTAAATTATATTCAACCTGTACTTAAGTTGTCAACTTCGACAGTTCGTTGTAGCTACAACACTACACCAATCGCACTGAAACTTTGGATTTAGGTTAACTGAAAATGGAAGTTAATTTTTAGCACTGACATTTGATTAGTAGAGCCCTCTATGTCCAACTATGCAAAACTTAGAAGACATCCCACGTACCACATGTATTTAAAATAAATATTAAATGTACTCACCTTCCGTCGACTGCATCTAAAGTAGTAACCTCCAACCCCAGTTCGTCGAAGCAATCTAGCATTCTTCGTCTACGTTCCGGCCTTCTCAATAAATTAATCATGAAAATCTTATCAAAACCCAGAGTGTCCTTCGATGGTTGAGTAGTGTATTCCTTCAGATCGTCCGCAACGTCCAGTTTGTCCTGTACCGTCAGCACTTCCAATTTCAAATTGGTCAACTGCAGCATATCATACTGCACGGTATCGTCTTGTTCCAAAGGAATCATGACGAATCCGAATATTTCTTCGTTGCAAACGTTCAAGGGTATATTGGATTGATTAGCGGAGATGGCGAAAGCTATGATATCGTCGTTTGGACCGTCGTAACTCTTTAAATTTTCAGGTACGTAAGTTAAGAAATCCGATTCACTCTTTCGTAAGTCTATGAGA
The DNA here is from genome assembly GCA_031893035.1 of Dermolepida albohirtum. NCBI lineage: Eukaryota > Metazoa > Arthropoda > Insecta > Coleoptera > Scarabaeidae > Dermolepida > Dermolepida albohirtum. The sequence continues at coordinate 107,585 of JAVIWB010002221.1, read as the reverse complement.
ACGCACGTGTGCACCATCGGTACATGGAAGCAGCCTAATTTTTCACGAGAGACGACGGGTTTGTATTCCTCCGTGCGTTGATAATAGTAGTCCTCGGTCATCCCGTACCAAAAATTCGAATAGAGACCTCCGGATTTTAACATAGGAGCGACTATAGTAACATTTTTGGACACCAAGTAATGAAGAGTGTCTGGATTTGTCAGGAAGACATCACAGTCGATTGTCTGCAGAAAGAACGTTTGGTTCAATTTTTAGAAGTTCTTTTGAATGATGACAAAATTGCAAATAATATTTCAAACTTTTAATTACTATGGGTGTTTTTTTAAGAGCTTGAGAATGTAAAATGATAATACAAGACAGAAATATTGTTGGAATGAAATTTTTTTAATTATAATCTGGTAGATAATTTCATGGCATTTATTTTTTAAATATGATTTCCGGCATATGTTCGCCGCGGCTACGAGTTACATAGTTCATTCGATCAGTCCAATTTTTGACTACTTTTTCCAATAAATCTGACCGTATGGCGCCAATGGTGGCTTGAATATTGGCTTTCAATGCTTCTAGAGTTGCTGGTTTGTCGGCATAAACCAATGACTTAACATAGCCACATAAAAAGTAATCCAGAGGCGTTAAATCGCACGAACGAGGGGGCCAGTGAACAGGACCACTTCTGGAAATAAAGTTGTCACCAAATCGATTTTGCAATAAATCGATTGTTAAGCGCGCTGTATGGCAAGTTGGGCCATCTTGTTGGAACCGAATGTAGTGGATGTTTAGCTGATTAATTTTTGAAAACAAAAACTCGGTCAGCATGGTTAGATAGCGCTCGCCTTTCACCGTAACGGCAGCTCCTTCCTCATTTCGAAAAAAATAAGGACCAATGATGCCGCCAGCGTGTAAACCGCACATAACAGTCAATTTTAATGGATGTAATGGTGATTCGTTAACGGAGGATTGTCTTCGCTTCAAATACGGCAATTTTGCTTATTGACGTAGCCATTTAATCAAAAGCTTCATCACTAAGCACAATTCTTTGATAAAAATGCTCATCTTCGGCCAGTTTCAAATGAGCTCAATCAGCAAAAATGCGAGGCAAACGATGGTCGTTTGGCTTCAATTCTTGCACGAGCTGTATTTTATAGGCATGTAAGCCAAGATCCTTACGAAAAAGGTTCGACGTAGTCGAAGGACAAAGGCCAATAAGTTGAGAACGACGAAGAATCGACATTTTGCCGTCTTCTTCAATACTCCGCGCTACAGCAGCAATATTCTCTTCGGTACGCACATTTCTTTGTCTTGTTGATGGTTTTGAATCGAGATGAGTAAAATTAGTGCGAAAACGATCAATAACTGCACGAATTGCTTGCTCACTAGGCCAATTATGTTGACCGTAAAATGGACGAAGTGCTCAATGAACTTCGCGAAGAGATTTATTTGTTTCAAAGTAAATTTCCACAATTTGGAAGCGTTGTTCTGGCGTTAAACGATTCATAATGACTTGCCAAACCTTACTAAACAAAAATGTCAACACAGTTTGACATTATCAGCTGTCAAACCATAGTTATCGATATCGATAGTTCTCATGCAGCTTAAAAAACACCCATTATAAAATAATAATCGCTCTCGCCATTTACATGGACGTGAAATGTTATAAAAAAGCATAGTAAGTAAATAAAAATATTGGAAAATTGTTAAATATAAAACTGTATAAGAAAAAACAATAAAGAACCAGACACTAATGGTCCGAGAAGAATTCTCCCACCATCTAATAAGCTTTTGAAATAAAGAAAATCTTTAGTTTTTGTTAAAAAATTTGGTGACTTGATATTCTTTATAGCATCCAGAACAATGTGCAAACGACCACCCACAAGCATAGGGGTGAACAGCAATAACTAAGCTGTCCTTAATTGTTGTATTACAACTAAGGCTGCAGAAACGAGTGCTTTCGCAGTAGCGTACGGCTTAGTTACTATCAATATTAAAAATAGCAAACGTAATTACTTTCTGTTTTAGTTTTTTTTTTTGTGTTGCTGATGTAGAGTGACGCAAAAGTTCGCTGTATTTTGCAAGTAAGTATTTGAACATGTATTTGATAAAAACACAAACACGTATGAAATATTGACTGCAAAGTTTCGGACACTAATTTTGCGCAATATTGTGTTATATTTGTGATAAAAACAGAAACTTTTTATCACAAATATAGCACAATATTGCGCGAAGTAATATCCGAAGCTTTGAAGTCAATATTTCATACGCACAGACCTAATGCATTGAAGTTAATGAAGTTGCCATTGCTTCACAACTTTAACAATTTAATAACTTGACTTTAAAGGGTACGCTCAGAAAAAAAAATTCCTAAATTTAAGAAGGCACACACGTCGCTCTCATAAAAAATTCTAGACGTTTTAAATTCGAAAAGACAAGTAGTATTTATGGAATTGCTATACCTATTTTAACTTTTTTGAGAAATCGAATAATTGCACAACAGATTACAATTAAAGATTGATCTACGAATTTATAATTTTAAAACATATTATAGAAACATCTACTGACAGGAATTCTTTTCTGGCAGTGTATTTACCGTTCGCTTAATACTTAACAATTCTTTTTTGCTGAAAATAGCAACCTAGTTGTCAAAAAACGCTAAATTCTTTTTTATATATAAAATTATAAAAAAGTACAAAGCAATAAACTACTTACAAATAAATAATCGGCCCACATATTCCTAGCGAAATATAAGGCAGTCTCTCTGAGTGATATGACATTGTCGAACCTTTGTTTTGACCAGTCATTAGGACCCTGTTCGTCCGTATAGGAATCGTTATCGATAAATTCACTATTTATTGTATGATACTGATGTTCAACAGAAGCTATCCATTTTTGAAATATCTCTTTGGTATTATCGATGCTATGATCACCCATTATTCTATAAACAATGGTTTTAATTAGTTCAATGCGTTTTTGGTAATTATATGAATGTTATTTGTCCGTTTATCAAGCAAAATTAATTTGAATTACTTAAGAGCGATCATTTTAATATTTATATAGATTTAAAATCGTTTTTATGGTAAAATAAATATTGCAAATATACATAACCAGAGTTGGGATGTCTTCCCGCGGGTCAGGTTCGTGCTGAGTACGCAGCGCCCCCACCAGTGGAATGTAATAAAATAGATGAAATGTAGAATTATATGTAAGTACCGAGCGGATCTCTATATAAGGCGAACGTATAATTATTAAGTATAACGGACGTGCGTAAGGGAGAAACAAGACCATTAGTTGACGCAGTGAGAAAATTTATTGATAAACTTCCCTTTACTGTAAAGTTTGCGATAAACTGTTCATGTACTGGGACAAATGCGACTCTAAAAATCATAAGAAGAGTGTACAACGGCAAAATAAGGAAAATAAAGTGTCACGAAAGACGCGATTTATGTTTATTTTGCTGTTCATTGTAATCGTCTGTAATTTCAAACCTTATCTACTCGGTAAGCATCCGTTTCATGACTTCTGAAGCTACCATCCCGGAGAGCGTTACAGAGCCATATGCCAACTGTGTGTAACGACATCAAAAACAACATCAAAGTTGTAATAAAAGGTAAACAGTTGTAGTTCTGTGTCGACGAAACGACAAATCGAAAAAAAAACATTCTATTTTGAATATTATAGCAATATTTCCCATTGTATTAGCTAGCAAAAGATTAGAAAAGTGCACTGGCGAAGCTACTATGAAGGTAGTGCTGGATATGCTAAAAAATTTCAACTTTCAACTGACCAACTATTGACGTTTGTGAGCGATAGTGCAGTGACAATATTTAGTGTGGGCTGTTCCCTTAGAAATAAGTGTAAGGGACTTTTACATGTGACGTGTAAAGCTCATGCTTTACACCTTGTGGCACAAAGTATTCGTCAATGTTATTCAGAGGTGGACGCATTAATTTCAAATATCAAGTGTTTTTGAAATCTCCCAAACAGATTCGAGAATTCCACAGACGGCTGCCCGGTATTCCTGAGCCATCAGAGCCAATTCTCACGAGTTGGATAACATGGTTGAAAGCGGTTTTCTATTATTGCGAGAATTTCCAACAATTAAAATCTGTGGTTCTATGATTCAAACCTAAGCTGAAGCTGCAGCAATAAAAGAAATGCAAAAAAGATTTGAAAATGCTTCAGTTGACACCGATTTAAAACAAATTGACGACAATTATAAAGATTTTTTGACTAAATAGAGAAATTTCAAAGCACCGGCTTGTCGTTAATGAAGTCGATGCAAATTGTGAACGATGTACACTCACTGCTATATGCTACAAGTGATATAAAAAATATGTGTGTTGTAGAAAGGTTCGAGAGTGTTAAATAAAGATTTCGATTTTACCAGATTAAGACAAATTTATGATGGTGCATGTATAGATCCATATAAAAACATCTTTTCAGCACGGCGTACGGTGCTCTCCGAGACAAATTTGAAAACTTACGTCATGTAGCAGACATTTTGTCAGTCTTATCCATTTTGCATTACGTAACAATAGTTGTGAATAATGTGTGTTATTTCTAAAGCAAAACATAAGCGATATAAATAACGCATGCATCGCAAGGTCGCCCATTAATTCTTACACTCATCTTGTTACTTTTTACGCGGGAAAAATATCCCATCTCTATACATAATGCTTCAAAACAATCGTTATGAAGTGTAGGAAACATTCAAATTCGGTTTTGTACGTGACTCACTGGGTTTTTGAATATTAAGAATTTGATTTACTGCAATATTTATACCTGCAATCCAAATTTTAAAAAGTTTTTGATATTTACTTAACATCTGGACTACAGTAACATTAAATTATAAAATATTTTACTTCATCTACTATTTAAATAAACTGTCAACAGATAAGAAAATGGTTTCAAACTAAAATCAGGCGACATCTGTGAGCACTAGTTGAAATAATACAAAAACTTTCATTTTTTAAAGTTTGTACAAAAATTACTGTAACGTAATTTTACGTACTTTTTTCAATTCTTAAAATATAAATATTTAAACTAAGATTATTCTAGTTAAGTAATAATGATAAGAAAAGTAGAATGATGAACTTTAACTTTACAAATTTTCCGCTATATTTGACGAAACTTAACGAGAATGGACGACAGAACAACGAACAATCGTCCGGGGCGTGGTCAATTTACACCTGCACGTGTAAAAGTAAACAAAAGCCGGCATTGACAGACGAACGGACTACTTGATTTTGAATAAAACATTTTCAAAAAAAATCATGAATACAAACCGTAAAGCGATCCTTTCTTTTGGATAGTCGAGTTTTTCGAGCGTGGACAGGAAATAGGGCAACGTGTGGGCTTTGTTTCTTGCCAAAATGCTGATCAAGACGGTTGGATGTTTAATTTGTGCCATACAAATATATCCGGAGAAGACTAGGCAAAACAGGAAAACACCGAAAGTGTTCGCGAACTTGTGCATTTTTAATCAGACACTGCTAATTTATTCGTCAGGAGGAACTGTATTTTTTAGAATTAGACGAACCTTGGCCGACATATGACAATAAAAACGCCATATTTTGTCTTCAGATGTAAACATGTGTTAACTAGCGGGTTATTTGATTTATTATTGATGCATGCATATAATTTTTTTTGCACTGCACATGTGAATTAGATATACAAAAAAATTTTATTTGATTTGCGAAATGGAGATTATAAATGCATTCGTACTTTTTAGTTTTTATTTACTACATTTTTGTTTTGTACCCGATATATGTTAGCAATTTATTTTCTAAGAATATTAGGGCCATATTAAAGTCGTATTAATTCAACATATATTATTGAAATCAAATGTAAACTATGACGTAATTAACAACGACTGACACCAAATGTTAAAATTTCACAATCATAAAACTTATAGTAGGAAAATTCTTTAAAATTGCCAAGCAAGAAATTGAATTTACGTCTTCTTAAATGAATCATAATTTCCCTAATTTAATTTATAGAAAGTTTATAGTACTTAAGAAATTATGTTATTGTGGAGGTTCAAAGAAAGAAAAACTTTACACTAGGGACTAAGTAAAACACTGCCCAAGTTTCACATTAGTAATAATGTGAAACTTGGACAAAGTGTTTTATTTATTCCTTAGAATTTCACAAAGAAACGACCTTAACGATTAACTATTTGAAAAATCTTTACAATTAAGTAGGATGAAATAATTAGATAATTGCTATTTTTGTACTAGAGTCTCAAACAATGAACACACTGTAAATGATTTTTCGAACGGAATTTCGTAATCCGTTCATCGACCCTTAAAGAATTATTATTTGCTAATAATTTTTTTGTGAACTAATACTTGATGATGAAAGGAGCATATCAGCATTGTACGTTTTTAACGAACAGTGAAACCAGACATTGCATTCTCTGACATTTTACTTCTGGCTCCTGTTCCAAACACCAAGTTTTATCATCTGTTCTAAACACCAAGTTTTATCATCTGTTCCAAACACCAAGTTTTATCATCTGTTCCAAACACAAAGTTTGATCATAAGTATTCATTCCTGGAAGCAGTGCGTATTTTGAAGAAAGACCAGTTGCAATATCAAAAGAGCGTTATCTCCTTACATTCCCCAGGATGCAAGGCACAAACGCACGTCTTTAATACAGTGTGAGCAACAAGGAGTGACCTGATCCTACACTTCTTTCCATACATATCACCTCAATATTTACTGCCTCTTAAAAGTGAAATTAGACAGTGTCTCACGTAATTCTAATAATTATAATAAAAATATGCTAGCTACTATCTAAACAACAAATACTACTGTGAAAACAGCATTTTCGCTGCGTATATGTGAACTGAAGACTTTAAAAAGATTGATGAAGGCTAAGCGTATAAGTATAAATAATGGATATTAATGACCAAACAAGTTCTGTACACTGCACGTCAATGAAAGGTTAATGACATAAACATAGAGTAGGAAAACTCACTAGAAATTACTAAACTTCTAACTTCAGATAGAAAAAAGGAAGTAAGTACTGATATGGGGCGTGCGGAAAGTAGTAAAAGATCAGGTCAATCATTGTTGCTCACTCGTTACAATTAGAAAAGACCGAGACTTGAAGTTAAATGGCGGAATAGTTCAAACAAACGAACTTACTGTTGTTTATGTATAAATATTTATATATATATCTATATATATAATTACATTTAAGTGCTCATTTCAATTGTCATGAACAGAACAATCACAAATAAAGAAAAGAATAACACTGGACTATACACATGATCACAGCAAGTATAAGTTCAGTACTTCATGTAATATTACTATTTATATGGATTGCTGTAGTGCTAGTCAGACGAGAAAGTGTAAAAAATAAATACGTTTTAAAAAGAAATTTTATTTTCAGGAGTTTAGGTGTGATAATGTAGGTTTATATATTTAAGTTTTCGTGTATGATATATGCATGTTTAAGCGTTGACTTTAATTACGTGTGAGCAAAATTATTACATGCATATGATACATTTTAATAGCTTGCATGTCGTTACTGTATTTTAACTTGTGTACGCCGCTGAATAACTGCCATTTAACTCCACGAGTCCGTTCTTGGATCCACTGTATAAATTCAAAAATAAAACCATTCAATAAATGGTTTTATTTTTATCAGAAACAATACAAAATGAAGACTTGACGTGAACAACTATTTATATTTTACTAAATTGTCATTTTCAGCAGATAGTTAAACAGTGTCACACCTGGACAACTACGGCAAAAACCCGCACGAAACAAAATTCCGTACACGATCTGTACAATCTTTTTTTAGAAATTGTACAGTACGATATGCCGACAATGCTAATTTTCTTTCTACATTTTCACTCTACATAAGGCCACAAAATGCATTCTCTAAACCGAAGAAACTACACCAAGATGTAGCCACAACTAGGTTCACAGAATATTCTCACCTAGCTATTCCCCACTCACTACACGGACTTGCCAAAATACAAACTGATTTATAAAAGAAACCAATATTTCCTGTAAAGAATTATACTAAAAGACACAATATTGCAAACATTATACACCAAGGACTTGCACTCAAACATCAACTCAAAAAAAGAAACACGGCATATTATAAATACACGCCACAAAGTATCCTCGAAAACAATGATTATTTAAATGACTTTCCATAATAACAGTTGAATTTCCTTCATGGGAAATCTGTAATTTCACTAATTACAGATAATAGTTAATCAACGAAACGTTTAGGATATAAAATAAAACACTAGAGATTTTTCTTTTTATTTACGAAAAGTATTTAAAAAATAATACAAAATAAATACATTCATCCGTTTGGTTCATTTGGGAGCCTTTGATTATCACCTGTAGTTTTCTCTACTTGCTTATCTTTGTCGGTATTAGATTTATACGTTCTCTTTTTTTGAGCGTAACTTAACCCGGTTTTATCGAAGTCCAGCGCCATTATACCCAAATCGCCGCTGTATCTGTTCTTAGCTACCTAAAAAAAAAAGACGACGTGTAATATGTAGAGCTAGATAGTCACGTCTGCCCGACAGAAACGGGGAGTATGTACATCCGATTTGATGGCATGCATTCACCCGAATCGAATGTCGCTACACGACGATCAGCCACGACTATCCATCTTCGTACTTAATCCACTTTAAAAATGTAGCGTTGAGAAAGATAATACCATACTTTGAGACATATAATCTGCTGTAATTCGAGGCGAGTTCATCCAGTGTAAAGAGCATACAATTTGACACAGAATTTATGTCGTCGTCATTTTGTTGGAAAATTTTAATGAAGGATGTGACTGATTAAATTAATTATTAAAGGTTAACAAAATTCTTTTCCACAATAATTTTCGTATTCTATATATACATTTCGTCAACTAAGTTGTCATCATGAGCAGATAATTAATCAGTGTCGCACCTAGAACCACCGCAAAACCCGCACAGAAACGAGGGTTTGTCGTCGTTCCAGGTGCGAAACCGTGGTTATCTACCAATGACGACAACTTAGTTGTCGAAATACGTATACAGAACATGAAAATTATTGTGAAAAAAGGTTATATCAACCTTAATTGATTAACCCTTTATCTTTGCTTACCTGAAGATATTTTTTACCCCGAGGAGAAGTTAATCTTCTATCCTGTATTAGTAAGACATTATCGGCTTCCTGTGAAGCCTTGGCTCCACCGAATATCGAACTGGTCGTCAATTCTTCATCGTCCCTTTCCTTCCTGGGATGGATAACTAACGTAACGTGACAATTTTTTCTGGTCGCGAAACTCCTAAACGAAGCGACTACCACGTCTTGCTTCCAAAACCGATCAGTATGTCTAGCGTCTTCGGTCATGCCCATCATAAACTGCACATTATCTATTATCACGTGAGATATGTCGTGAACGTACGTAGCGTGTTCTATGGCCTGCAACCAGAACATTCTCGATTGGAGGATACAGACAGAAGACTTATAGAAACATACACCTCCATCACCACTTTAATGGCCTGCTGACCGTGGAAAGTCATAAAATATACCGGCAATTTCTCGAACTGGTCGGCCCATTTATCAAATTGCTCGAGATTTTCGTCCAGTGGCATTCCGGCGTATTGTTGCAGCATTGTCCTTGCCAAACGAGCGTTTCTAATTTCAAAGCTACCCCAAAGGGTCGACACCTACAAGAATCTAATTTATAGAATAGGAATTAATATTGTAATTCCAAATCATCAAATGTAAATAAGATGTGTCCATCAATACTTTACCCCTTGCATTGCTAAGTCTAACGAATATTCACTTATGAATGTCGTTTTGCCAGATCCAGTCGGTCCAGTTAAGATAGTCAATTCACCCTTTCTATGTCCTTTAAGTATCTTGTTTAGGGTGGGGAATCTTTTCCATTTAACACCTTGTATCTGTAACAAAAATATTATTGCATACAATTGCTAGAGCTGCAGTGAATTTAATACATCGCATCAGTTCGACAAGAAAATTTGTGGTTTTTCTTGTATTTATTTGAAACATCTGTATTGAACTTAGTTTAACAATTTTGCATTTTCAAAATATAAACTGAAGACAATTCATCACAATTATAAACAGTTTTCTATTATCACCATTATAAAGAACCCCAATTGTATATTCTGTTTAAGAAAAATTAAATGTTATATTTTTTCAAGAAAAATTCATTTTCATTCATACTAATAAAGATAATCACAGTACCTTATCGATATTTTGTAAATCTGAAAGGACATCTTGTCTTAAACTGGCAAAAGTTGTTATCGACTTATGCCAGATTGGCTGTGCTGCGGAAATGATTGCTTTGAAATCCTGATTTGGATCCAAGCGTGGGGATATATGTTTATCAAGTGGTCTAAAATATATTATGATGTAAAACAAATATGACAAAAGCTACAATTCACCTTATAAAATGGCATCGTTTTTCCCCTAATTTTTTGGCAAAATTTCTGGCTGCATCCCAGGATTGTATATCATTGCCGAACCATAAAATTAGTTTACTAAATCTTTCAAAACTTGGTAAAATATACTGCGGTAGTTTCATTAAACCATTTGGAAGACATATGACATTTCTTGATATACCGGCATTGAACAGTACTAAAAAATCAAATATATCTGGGACTAAGATGGCAGTATCTTTTTTCCTAGTTGATTTTCCAATGAGAATACCACCACATGTAAGACTAGGTTCTACAGAATGATCGCTCATGTTTCCTCTAAAAACTCTATACCCAACTGTTTCCATTTGTATATTTTCCAATGGAAAATATAGTTTATTATTAAATTCATCAGTTCTAATTTGAATATTATCAAAAAAAGCAGAACCAATATTCTAGAATTAAAAATAATATTACTATTAAATTTAACAGGAAAAAAAATATTTTACAGTTAACTTAAATTTATTAATGATATTCAAACGAGATTCCTCAGTTAAAGATTTCACTTCAACTGTACTATTTCTTATGTTTTCTAAGTAATTTTCAATCAATTCTTTTTCATTTAAAACATCTAAAACATGATCTTTTATACACTTTTTGCCCCTTTGTGTAATGAGTTCATGCAACGGATTCCATTGTCCACTTGTTTTACAATTACTACACATGAAGAAACCTAAAACAATTGCTTATATCTATAGTTAAAGAACTTATTCCCTTAGTTACCTGTTGTTTTATTAATATAAAAGTGATTGCATGGAGCAGTTGATTTATTTGATTTCCCACACAATAAACAACTCGTTACGAATGAAGTATACCCCTCCTCGAATTGTATACCATATTGCTTTAATATTTTCTTGATGGAAACTGATGTAACGTCAGGAATGTCTTCGAAAGTAATATTATTATGTTTACGAATAGTAAAGAGTTTTTGAAGAGAAGGCCATGAATTGTGAAATGTGCGTTTCCCTACTGAATAACGTATAATATGCATGATTTGAATACAGAATACAATGAATTCTTCATGTTAAGGTTAAAAAATACACAATAAATGCAAATTACTTGTATTAGAATGAAAAAACTGAATTCAGATCATTTTGTTCACTTAAAACAAACAAATCATGCCGCCGGATTATCGTGCTATCTTAGAAAATAGAATATTTAAACATGAAAAAATTAAAATAACTAGGCATTATTGGATGTCACCATGGATCCTATAACATAATCATTGATAGGGCTAGATAGGTGGTGATTTACCTTTCCCGAGTTTTCAAAAATGAAATAGCCTTTCTTTTTTCTTGTATTGTTCTTTGAAAGCAGAATTTCAAGTTGTAGTGACAACATAAAAGAAAGAAAGCCCATTTCATTTCTTAGTAAGCTAGTAAAGAATGTATAGTGGAACTATCACTTGAGTAAAGGAATGTCATTGGTTACCTTTGGATTCCATCTATTTTTATAAACTCAATGGATGCCACACGTGGTTATGTGGTTTAACCTCAAATATAACATTAATTCGATCTAACCTATAAGAATGTTTTGACAAAGTGCCTATTTCTTTTCATTTACTATACTTAAAAGAATAGTTCTACTATAAAGTGATATTATTTTAAAGTATCCGAAATGGTGCGAAGACATAACAACCAATTACCCGATAATTTGCCACAATTACAGAATTTAATAAAGCGAGATCCAGATTCTTATCATGATGAATTCCTACAACAGTATCAACATTTCAAAAACACACTTGAAGTTTTTCAACTATCACCAGAACAACCTAATAAAACATTAGATGAATTAATAATGTTTCTAGCTCAGGTATCCCAATGTTATCCTAAAGAACTGGCCACATTTCCGCAACACTTAATAGACATCCTGGAAAAACATAACACTGTTCTAGATAATAATACAAGAATGCAAATTTGTAGAGGTTTGATATTATTAAGGAATAAAGATTTGCTAGCTCCTACCGATCTTTTAGAATTGTTTTTTAAATTATTGAGTTCACAAGATAAAACTTTGAGAACATTTCTAGAGACACATATAATAACGGATATTAAGAATTTAAATTTAAAACATAAAAATGCGAAAGTAAACACTACTTTACAAAATTTTATGTTTACGATGTTAAAAGATTCAAATTCAAAAGCAGCAAAAATGTCAGTTGATATTATGATAGAATTGTATAAAAAAAATGTTTGGAATGATGCTAAAACTGTGAATGTCCTTGCTACAGGGTGTTTTTCCAAAATAACGAAGGTAAATAATATTTTTGAGATTACTTTTTTTTTTCAAATATGTTGTTTGTAGGTTATGGTAGCATGCTTAAAATTTTTCTTGGGAAAAGATCAAGACGAAAAAGATTCAGATGCATCAGATTCTGAAGATGAGGTTAATTTAAAAGAAACTGTCATGGCAAATAAGTTTAATAAAAAAACTAGGAAAAGAGATAAACATTTAGACAAAGTAAAAAAGTTGGCAGTTAAATCAAAAAAGAAAAAATCACAGGCACCTGCTTTTAATTTTTCGGCATTGCATCTAGTACATGATCCACAAGGTTAGTTTTAATGATGCCTCTTTGAAATGGTCCACCTGAATTTTTTTGTGTCCTTCGTAATACTATTTTAGCACCTTTTCTTTTTTCTTTTTCAATAATTTTGTGTTAATAATTGTAGGAATGGCTGAAAAATTATTTAAACAACTAGAAACAACAACTAAAAGATTTGAAGTAAAGTTGATGACTCTAGATGTGATATCTAGATTAATAGGATTACACAACCTATTTCTTTTAAATTATTATCCATTCATTCAACGCTTCATGCAACCACATCAGAGAGAAGTAACAAGGATACTACAATTCGCAGCACAGGCTAGTCATGAACTGGTTCCACCGGATGTTTTAGAACCAGTTTTGAAAACTCTAGCGAATAACTTTATAACAGAACGAAACAGTTCCGATGTTATGGCAATAGGTATAAATGCAGTGCGAGAAATTTGCACCAGATGTCCGCTCGCCATTAACGAAGATTTATTAAGGGATTTAGTTCAATATAAAACTTATCGCGATAGGTCAGTAATGATGGCTGCAAGATCGTTGATACAGTTGTTCAGGACGACTAGACCTGAACTGCTTCACAAAAAAGATAGAGGGCGACCTACTGAGGCGACTGAAGAAATAGAATCGATTAATTACGGACAGGTAGATGCGAAAGATTACGTCCCTGGGGCCGAGATACTTTTGAAAGAAAACGTTGAAGAAGTGAAAATAGATTCCGATACAGATTCAAACGACGATGAATGGGTTGATATTCATCACTCTTCTGATGAAGTAGAAGATGATGAGTCCGATTGCGATGAGGAAGAGGAAGATAGTGGTGATGAAAAAGAAGCAAATGAAGAAGAGCAAAGAGATGACAACAAACAAAATGTAACAAAAGTAGAAAAAAGAAAGAAACTTACGAAATCAGAGAGGAACCAAGCTAAAAAAACCGTTGCCAAGCAAATAACTTTAGAGAGGATACTAACTGACGAAGATTTTAAAAGAATAGATATGGCGAACATTAAGAAGCAATTGCCGCAGAAAGGTGCTAAAAGAAAACTAGAAGAAACGTTAACTGAAAGGTCCGAGCTGGTGAAATTAGGCGACATCGAAAATATATACAAAAAACGGAAACACGATAAAGACGCTAGAATAGCAAGTGTTCGAGCGGGCCAGAAAGACAGAGAAAAGTTCGGTTACAAAGATGGTAGATTGAATGTTCACTGTTCTAGAACGAATCGCGAACGGAAGAAGAAAAAGAATTTCCAGATGGTCAAGCATAAAATCAGGTCAAAAGTCAAAAGAAGTTTTAAAGATAAACAAATCGCATTGAGGAATCATTTGTTGAAATTGAAAAAAATGAAGTAATGTTAATGCAATATTTATACAAAATAAAGAAAAGAAGTATATATTCTGTGTTTTATTTAACTTTTTAACCCGTACTTCGAAGTAACACTTACAACATGTGTGTATTTATATTCAAAGTATCATTTTCTAAGAAAATTTTCCTTCTATCTTTACATTTCTATAGTAAACTAAAAGCCCCTTTAACACAAGAAAACCATTCTAAGAACTGCACTATGTTTCAAAAAGGCAAAGCAAAATCGCATAGTCGTATCTATAATGACGTACAATTTGTACTTTTTTAAACTAATAAATCGCATTGTGTTTTCTAAACAAATCTTATCTACACACATGAAAACAAGAATTTATGTAACAGTACTACCGATTTGTTTGCGTTTTTATTCAAATTTTCACGAATTTCATAGGTTGTAATTTGGGCTTGGGATCTGTTCAGAAATGTCTCTCTCTTTTTGAAATGCAATAAGTATAATTTGCAATGAAAATTAACTTTATTTTATAAATTTCGATACATAAAAGATTTCTATTAGAGTGTGGGAAAAATAAACATCATAAATTTCATTTTATACATTCATAAACATTGGTATAATATAGAACATATAAAATTGTAATCACTGTGATTAGGGCGATGTCCAAAATGGTAAAAACGGTGATTAGAATTCATTGTGATCAATATATTCGTTCATCCTTAGTGTTTGTAGAGGTAATTGGTCTTCCCTCGCTTTTTTGTCAAGATCTCCCAAAAGCTATATGGAAATAAGATTCGGGGATTTAGGAAACCAATCCATTGCTTTTAAAATTTTGCATTTTTCAATTCCTTGTAGATAATTTTTACAAATCTTACTAGCATTTTTTGGGTAATTTTCTTGCATAAAGACATTCAAATAATCTATCCATAGATAGTATGACTTGGTTATCTAGAATCTCTCTATAAACTTCTTTTATTATTCTATTTTATTAAAATTTCCAGTATTTTCCCCACCAAAGTGTCCCCAAACAAAACTAATACTTATTTTTATTAGCCCAACATTTTATGTTAGTAAAAACATTAATTGTACGTTCTAGAAGGGCAAGGAGCACGATTTTAAGCGACGCTGGGTATACACTTAATTTTAACTTACTCTATATATTACTTAGAATTAATAGATTAAAATCAGCAATTAATACGTAACTGTACGTAATATGATTTAATATTAGAAAGTTTCTAGAAATTAGAAAATTGTGTTATCATTGTCCATAAGCTATATGATACCTATTGCGATATTTTTATATATGACCGTATAAAACATACTTTCGATAAGATTATAAATACAATGAATTACCTTATAAAATGCTAATTCAATGAATTCGTATGAATATTCGCATCGTTCGCAGTTCGGATCTGGTTTATTGTTTCTGCGTACCTTGCGACTTTCCTATAGTATAATTTTTGGTGAATGTTGATTATTTCATTTACGATATGCAATAGCTAATGTATGCTGTTACACCACGTAATATCTGACGCAACCTGTAAAAAATATTGAAACAAAAATTTAATATTTACGGATAAAAATTCACCTAGGTATTTCACCACATTTAGCATACTCTGCATATGAGTATGCCAGATAATTTAACTTTGTTGCACGAGTTTTTTTTTTAAAGGTTATAAAATATCCTCCAGTGAATAATTTTAAAATAATGATGTTTGGCTCAATTAATAGAAAACTATTATTTCTAAAGGGGCATTATTTCTTGTGGAATGCAGGTAATGCTAATAAATAAATAAAATTTAAAAAATGCACAAACATTGTATTGTAGGCACGGGACCTGTTGTTCCATTTCTATCAACTTATGCAAAACAATTAGGATTTAGCAGCTCAACAGTAGGTGTTATGTATACAGTTATGCCTTTCATGGGTATGTTAGCAAAACCACTATTTGGAGCAATCGCTGATAGATACCGGTGTCAGAAAATAATTTTTTTAACATTTATACTAATAACAGCTGGAGCATTTCTTGCCACCTTTTATTCACCAACTATAGAAGCAGAAAGAAAAATACATTTCTCATGTGATAATTCATATACAATTTTGGACACGTGTGTCAATAATGTTTCATTATCTGAATGTACAGCCGAGAGTCTTCAGAACCAATTTGAGCAGAATAACACAATTCGTTGTGATGTAAGTAATATTTAATTGTTCTTATTTAAAAGTAAAACGAAAACAAAATGTACTCAAATCAATTACTAGTTACATTATCATTTTAAACTTTTAGATTTTTAGGAATTTGTGTAAAAATTAATTGATTTGACATTAGTGAGGACACACTTTAACCTTCACATGTTAATGTCATTTGTACCATCTAATTAAATTGGAGATTAACTAACCCTGGAAAAACTGATTAAAATAACCTTTTTACCACAATGTAGTTTCCAAATTTAAATAATTCATTAAGTTACCATGGTTATTTTAATAAATTTTCATTATCACTTAATAAAAATTCTAAATTTTGCACAAATTGGATTTTCTAAAATTCATGTTTATTTTAGCTAAACTGTCCCATGTCGGAAGACCACTATTGGTCTACAATTTGTGATTACTGGAACGTCTCCGCTTATTGCGATGAATCTACGCATACCGACAGCTTAAGCTTTCAAGTGGACATCTTCACCTATCAGTCCGAAAAAATTGCGGACTGTGTTTACTTTCGAGTAAAGAACGCCATCTTTGAGAACGATGAAGAACACTATCCGAATTGCCCGAACAGCGCTAATGCAATTTTTACCGTGTGTGATATGACATGTGAATCAGATTTAATAAATGAATTGGTTGCACAGCCTAGATTGTCTGATGATGAAGTTTACAGAGCTTACCAGTTTTGGCTGCTATTTCTTTTTATGGTAATTGGTTGGTGTAGTCAGGCTGTGGTGGTTAGTGTTACGGATGCAGTATGTTTTGAAATGTTAGGTAAATGTATAATTTTGATTATTTGATCGCATGCTAGTTTTCTTTATACCTTTGCTTCACACTATATTACGTGTCGTATATATTCACTTTTCATCCAGCACATTAGAGATATATCGCAAACTACCCATTTAAACTAATTCGCCGCCTCTGACAATGATCGTTTTCTCGAACTATGTAACTGCAACATTATTACGTACAAAAATTCATACAGAAGTCTACACACAACATCCGACACGTTCATTCCTGTCGATGGGCAAATCGTAACTGAGAATCGCAGACATTTGCAGAGTTTTAGATATCTGGGTTCATGATGTGCAGCGCAATATTTGCATTTTCAAACATTAGTTGTACAATACTGGTCCCCACGTTATACCCGGTGTACCGGAAAGTCATTACCGGTTCTTCTAACAGATGTCGCTAGGCTTAAGTATGGAATGTTATGATTTGACACATATATCATATTATTCTATTGACATCAAGCTTCAAAGCTGTCAGATTTATACCTCTTTGAAAATGTCGAGTTTCGTGCCTGAAAAAGTGCATTTGTGGCACGCATTACTTTCTTATTTAATGAGCATGCTTCAACCATAAAAACATGTGAAGCGTGTTTTCGACGATTCAATAGTGGTCATTTCGATGTGTATAACAAGGAACGCTCTGGTGGACCGAATAAGTTTTAAGATGCGAAACTGTAGGAGTTATTGGATGAAGACCCATTCCAAACTCAAAGAAAAATTAGCATAAGCGTTAAATGTGGCCCAAGAAACGATGAACGACCGATTACGAGCAATGGGAAACATCCAAAAGATGGGAAAATGGGTGCCACATCAATTGAATGACAAGCAAATGAAAAAACGTATGTGAAATACTGCTTCAAAGGTATGATCGGAAGTCATTTCTGCATCGAATAGTGACGGGTGATGAAAAATGGATTTATTTCGAAAACCCTAAACGCAAGAAATCATGGATATCACCTGGCGAAGCCGGCCCATCGACTCCATGGCCAAATCGTTTCGGTCGCAAGACAATGCTCTGTGTTTGGTGGAACCAGAGTGACGTGGTGTATTATGAACTATTGAAATCTAGTGAAACAGTTAATACTGGTCGCTACTAGCAACAAATTATCAATTTGAGCCACGCATTAATAGAAAAACGTCCAGAATGGGCCCGAAGACACGGTAAAGTGATTTTACAACACGATAACGCGCGATGTCATACAACAAAACCGATCAAGGAAGCGTCGAAAGCACTTGGATGGGACATAATATCGCACCCGCCGTACTCTTCAGATCTTGCTCCGTCCGACTATCACCTTTTCGTATCAATGGGACACGCGCTTGCAGAGCAACACTTCGCCAATTTCGAAGAAGTTAGAAAATGGCTCGATGAATGGTTTTGCTCAAAGACAAAAAGTTTTTTTGGGATGGCAACCATAAATTGTCTGAAAGATGTGTAGAATCAAATGGCCAATACTTTGAATAAATAAATTTTTCCATTTTCTTGACAATTATGTAGTTTTTTTTACAAAAAAAACGGTAATGACTTTCCGGTACGCCTGGTAGACTAAATATTATTTAATTTGCGGTCTAGGTTATGCAAGGTTATGTCGACTCCAGTACAGTTTGAAGTATTTGGAATAAGCTTGAAAATAACTGGCATAATTTCGCGTCTTCAGGTTAGAAATACCGCAAATGTTAATACTAGGATTAGGGCTAAGGTTAAGTTAATTATATCTGACTGAACTCACCATGAAATACTTTATACTTAATGACAATAATTTTTTACAGATAATAAGCCGGAAAAGTATGGTATGCAACGATGTTTCGGTGCTTTAGGATGGGGCATATCTACTATAATTGCCGGACTCATGATGGACGGATTTAGTAACTCCGGCAGTACATATAAGAATTATACATCCGTGTTTTATTTGGCATTCGCTCTGCTATTGCTGGATTTCTTCCTGTCTTATAAACTGAATGTGAGTAAACGGATTTAAATTGCTTCTAGAGATGTTTGGAGAAACTTCAACCAAATTAATTTTTGTTAAAGCTTTTAGATAACAGTATTAAACGTCTTCTATTTTCTAGGATTTAAATAGAACAGTTGTAGAATCGTTTATTTTCGTTCTTTTTTAGTATACGCAAAAGAAAATGTCAACAAACATAATGCGCGACGTCGGAAAATTACTTACAAACATACGGATCATCATCTACATGCTTTTCTGCATATTCGTCGGAATGTGTACGGGTCTAATATGGAACTTCCTCTTCTGGTTGATTGAGGATCTTGCGATGAAACAAGGCTGTGACTCTTTAACTTGGATAAAAACTCTGCAGGGATTGGTGGGCGCCGTCCAGTGCCTTCTCGGAGAGTTACCCTTTTTCTTCTTCTCTGGCTGGATTCTCAAAAGGATCGGGCACGTGAATGCTATGAGTCTCATATTGTTGGTTATAGGAACAAGGTACATATTGTATTCGGTTATACCGAATCCTTGGTGGTTCCTCCCTGTCGAACTAATGAATGGTGTGACATATGGATTGTTCTATGCTGGTATGGCATCTTATGCGAGTATAGTGGCGCCATCTGGTACAGAAACAACCGTACAGGTTAGTTTAGATGCAATAAATAAATATGTAATGGGTTAGTTACTAGCGACATCTAGCTTCTGCATATTTTTTCATATAGTTTTTATGTTTAAACAATGTAATGCAATATTTTTTACTGTAGAAAAAAATTAAGGAAATTGCGATTGATAATTAGTTACATCTATAGTTTAGTTACACCTCTTTTACAATCTTCTTTTTTCTAAATATTTATACGTCTAAATATTCTCCAAGTCGCAGGTAGTTTGAAGGAACCTAGATAAAAGTTATAAAGCAGCGAAACTATTTGACATTCCAAACTGGTTAAAAGAATCATTCAAATGTTAATAACAACCTGTTTATTACGCGTTTAAAGGAATTCATCTATCATAAGGTAAACTTGTGTTATTAACGAACGGTTTTTTGTGAGCTGCTTGTCGTTCCTTTTTGAAACAGAATAATTATGAAAAAATACTACCTCCCTCTGACGTTCCAACATACGAATGTACGAACAAAATTAGTAACAATGTTACCAGTGCATATATATAAAGGGTTTTCCAATAAGGGCTTGACAACTTTTTTTCAAAATAAAATGCAGACCATTTGAGATATTTCAAAAACTTTATTATCGGGTTGAAGTACAATCAAAACATTTATGAATGGAACTCGACTTCGTTCATATGGCCACCGCGAGCACGTTTGCAGCGGTCGATTCGTTGGACCCAATTTTCGATGACTCGGACACACAATTCGGCCGAAACGGCTGCTATTTCGCGTTCAATGTTGGCTCTAAACTCTTCCAACGTTGTCGGCTAGTTGGCATAGACCAATGACTTGACGTAGCCCCAAAGAAAAAAGTCTAGAGGCGTTAAATCGCACGAACGAGGCGGCCAATCGACTGGTCCATATCTTGAGATAACACGCTCATCAAACTTACTCTTCAATAAATCGATTGTAACGTGCGCTGTGTGGCTTGTGGCACCGTCCTGCTGAAACCACATGTTGTCCAAGTCCATATCTTCCAATTCGGGCCAAAAATAATCGGTAATAATGGCGCGATAACGATTACCATTCACAGTAACGTAACGATCATTATCGTCGACGAAAAGATATGGCCCTATGACGCAGCCGGCATGCAAACCGCACCAAACAGTTATTTTTTGTGGATGAAGTGGTGTTTCATGAAGCACATGTGGATTTTCACCCGACCAATAACGCATATTTTGCTTATTGACGAACCCATTGAGCTGAAAATGATTTTGCGATGAAATTGATCATCTTGGCGCATCTTTTCTAGAGCCCAATCGGAGAACGTACGTGGCTTCAAATGGTCCATCGGCTTCAATTCTTGAGTCAGCTTGATCTTGTATGGGTGTAAACTAAGATCCTTACTCAAAATTCGCCATAAAGTGGTTTGGGCGATGCCCAACTCTTGAGAACGCCGTGGAATTGACTGATTTGGATCATTTGCTACGGACGTTTCAACGGCAGCGATATTTTCGACACTTCGACTAACCTGTTGTCTCACTGGCACGGCAACATCACACAACGAATATGTAGACTCAAATTTTTGCACTTTAGTTGTTACTGCTTGTCTACTAGGGCGAGAATTACGACCGAAAATCGGAGTTAACGCTCTTAAAGTAGCGGTCACCGACTCCGAATTTCTGTAGTAAATTTTTATAATTTGCAGACGTTGTTCGTTCGTCTACTTTACCATGATGAAAATGTTAAGTTTACTGAATAAATTGACAGTGACAGTTCGATGATTAGTGAAAGGGTGCGTTCACAAATTGAATTAAAAGTTGTCAAGTCCCTATTGGAAAACCCTTTATATAGACGAACACTTTAAAATCTCGGTGAATTGTCAATTGATTCTTTTAAAATTCATCTCTTCTGTCGAAATGCGTTTCCACGGTTGCTATTACCTCTTCGTTCGATGAAAATCAATATGTTGAGGTGTGAGAGCAGCCAAAAGCCAGAGGGAGCTAAATCTGGCGAATAGGGTGGATGCTGCAACAATTCGTACTTTAATTCCCTAATTTTTGCGATGGTTTTTCGAGTTGTGTGAATGTGCGTTGTCTTGATGAAAAATAATCTTTTTCTTCTGTAAATAATATCTTTTTCATAAATTTTTACATCCAGCTTGTCCAAAATCTTACAATAATAATCTGAGTTTGGAAGTAATCCCAAAAAACTGATGCTAACACCTTCTTGGCCGATTTCCGGATTCTAACTCGTTTCGGAGCTGAGGTACCAGGTTCACACCACTCTTTAGCCTTTTGTTTTGATTCAGGATAATGGTGGTAGACCCAAGTCTCATCCATAGTGATGACACGACGCACAAAATCGTTTTTATTCTTTCTAAAACTCTTCAAATGTTGCTAAGAAAGTCTCCTTTGAATGTGAAACCATATCCTGTATTTTTGCTACGATTTCTGGTGTTGCACTTTTTGGACGTCCTTCACGTGGATCGTCTTCAAGACTTGTATGACCACGTTTCAATTCTGCAACCCATCTTTCTACTATTCTAATTGAAAGTGAAGAGTCCTTATACACTTTTAACAATTGTTCATGAATTCGTTTTGGTGCTACACCTTCCAAAAATACGAATTTCGTTTTCCATTGCAAAAAAATACATAATGCACGCCAACTTTGAACACCTGTAAACATACGAATGAGAATATATAAAATGAGAAAATTTCACACCTGTGTTAAAAAAGTAGTACAATTTTTAGAAAAATAAAACTACGAACCTAATAGCGCCACCTCTTATCAAACGATAAAAGTTACTGAACAACCCGATACAACATTTCTGTATTAGGATTGTCGACTCAAAATTAATCATAGAATCGCCGTACATGACGATTACCCATGGATTTCTGATATACAATATTTGCTAACTCATCTTCCATAATAACCTATTTTGTTTAATTTTTCAGGGTCTAATGGGTGCTGTTTTCGAAGGTGTCGGAGTTTCTTTGGGGAGTTTGCTGGCAGGTTCCATGTTGGACGTGTACGGAGCAGTCATGACCTTCCGCATATTCGGTATTGTATCGTTAATTCTGTGCCTGATCCATGCCGCCTTGCACTACATCCTGGACAGATGTGCTCAAGGTAAAAAGTCACATCTGTAGCGTTTTATTAGAGACAAGGCTGTTACCTGTGATTACTTAATAGCTTGTAGTTTATGTTGTTAGTTGGTAAACATTGATTCCATTTGAAATTAGTTCAGTGGAGGAATTAAAGGTATTATAGATATATATACGTATATGTTTTCAGTATTTGATACATGTTAGGGTTTTTTTTTCATGTAAATACGGGCATTTAACCTGTGTAGTATTAGAGTAATAAATATTATTCTATTTTAGCTGTTTATAAATTCAATTTATTTTAAAATATTTATGTAGTAGTGGCAATTCGCACGCTTTTAAAGATTAACTGGTTTTGTTTGCCAGAAATTTTCTCTCTTTTTTATTGCTGATTTAAAAAGAAAACATTGTGCCTAATTGGAGTCTAAATAACCAAATTTAGCAAAAAAATATTTAATGAAAAGTAAAAAAATCCATAACAACCGAGTTAACTCTTTACTTTCAACAATGGCATCTCGCACTGAACACTAGCAAAAGTGAAACGTATTGCTTTCATTTGAATAACAAACTAGTCCACAAAACACTACGAGTAACCCTTAATGGCACTATTGTACCCCACAACCCGTACTTCAAATATCTTGGAGTAATATTGGACAGGACACTTTTGCACAGGAGCACTTGCCCAATGTCACTGCAAAACTACAAACGAGGAATAGCATCCATTACAAACTTGGTAGGAGTGGGGAGCACAGGTAGCTACTCTGCAAACCTCTGCACTAAATCTATATTGCACCTGGTTAAGTAGCTCATATATGAATATAGTGGATTCTGTTCTCAGCCAGACCATGCGCTTTGTTTTCGGCATTGAAGTCATTCGGTGGCTCCAAAAATCTTGATTTGAAGCTGCGATTTTTACTATTTTAAATTTATATGTCTGTCCTGATTATATATGTACTTGTATTATCTTCTTTTTTGTCCGTCTTGATATGTAGTTTGCCATAAGCTAAATAAATAACTCGTTGGAGTGGGGGAACTATCGTAGCAAAAACAATCTGCTTATGAAATCACATTTTATTTAATATTTGTAAATAGTTTATATGTTGGTAATGGTGTGATATATGCTCTCAAACATGGTAAGACATATAAAGGAATGTAGAAATCTTGGTACTATACTTTGTACTACGAACAGGTAGACTATTCACAATCAAATTACTGAATACTTTATAAAATATCAATTACAAAAGTCTAATTTACACATACACACTTATTGTATTATTTATTTACCTCCAATCAATAAAACTAACCTAACCTCAAAAAAAGGTTGTTATAATAACAATAATAGTGAAAGTGTAACTGGTTTATTTTATATTAAATGT
Organism: Dermolepida albohirtum; assembly: GCA_031893035.1. Taxonomy (NCBI): domain Eukaryota; kingdom Metazoa; phylum Arthropoda; class Insecta; order Coleoptera; family Scarabaeidae; genus Dermolepida; species Dermolepida albohirtum. The sequence continues at coordinate 83,241 of JAVIWB010002221.1, read as the reverse complement.
TCAAAATGAATACAGATTATTTGGAATGTTGTTAACAAAATACACATTAAATTGTTTTTATTTAATTTCATATATGACACGAGTTATTAAATTAATTTTTTCAAATTTTAAAAAAGGATTTAAGCTATCGTAATGAAGAATTTATTTGGGAAAGCACATGGCATGTATATTGCTTTATTTTAAATTAAATTCTAAGCTCTCAAGCTGAATGGAATCGCAATATTTCCATCAATAAAAACAGATGGCAGGAACTGTAGCGAAGAATTTATTTGTGAGAGCACACGACATGTACAATAGTTGTATTACTTTTATTTGAATTATATTTCTAAAGTTTAAAATAATCGTAATATCTTTTATTTCAAAACACATGTACATCTACAATTTTCATTCCGAAACTAAATCTATTCATTAAAAGAATCATCACTGGTACCAGAATCTCTTGCATTTATGACAAATTCTTCTTCGGTTTCTCTTATTCCGTCTATATCCCACATTTTTCTTTCAATATCTTGGACATGATCAATACCCTTTATCCAATTTTGTTTAATAATATTATGAACGGCAGCACGACGTAAATCTTTAACATCGTTCAATTTAAACGTGGTATTATTTACAGCTACTTCTCCTTTTGCTAGGGCTCAAATTAGCTCTATAAGATAGAGCTCACAGCGATATAGAGAAAGTTTTAAAACTGTTTTGTTTTTTGATTTTGCAAGGCCATCTGCTACATACTTGTCGTATTTGGATTTATGTTGTTTTACTAAATCCAACAATTCCACTTTTAGCATACTAGATTCAAATCTAATATTATTTTTAGAAAGCCATTCTTGAACATCACATTTCTTCGTTAATGAATTTGGTATTTTTTCTAATTTTGTAGAATGGTAGTAAGTATTGTTCGTAAAGATGACAAAATTAATTTCCAAATGAGGTAAAATTTTTACGAACCAATTTTCCCCATCCATCTCTTCGTGGTAATCACCTATTTTTTTTGCTAGAAATAAGAGTAGGCCATTCTCAAGAAAACCATCCTCACAACCAGCATGTAATAATACCAACCGTCTTTCTTCTTCACTAGGATTTTTCAAACCTGTTCACAGACCCTAATTGAAAGTTCGCCGTACTCTTTTAATGTTTTCATCGATCCAAACTTTGAAGTTGTATGGCCTTCATTTACCCATGTTTCATCGATTAAAATTCCTCACGTCAAGTAAGGTGCAGACGCTGGTATTAGTTATACAACTGTATTAAAATGTTTCAGGTATGAAAACCTTCATCTGCACAAATGTTAATTCGTTCACAAGATAACAGGACGTTACAGACCGTCGAAACTAATTTTGTAAGCAAATTATGTACTTTCTTGATGCCCATGCATCATGATGCCATCTTTAGAGAACATTCTTTTTTCTAAACAATCTACACTTTACTGTAAACGGAGATATCAATCATTAAATCTAGAGATATTGGGCTGTCACATACCTTAACTAACAACGCGCAACAATAGCACCCAACGTCCATAGGCATACTTAATGATCGTCTAGTAAGAGCTACCAGGTTGTTCAACAAGTTTTGTCGTTAGATAAGAGATGGCGCTATTAGGTTCGTCGTTTTATTTTTCTAAAAATTGTACTATTTTCTTATGAACACGTGAAGTTTTCTCATTTTATATTTTCTCATTCATACATTTATAGATGTTCAAAGTTGACGTGTCACAGTATTTTTTTGTAATGGAAAAAATTGAGCATCGTGCAGTGATAAAATTCTTATTTTTGAAAGGTGTAGCACCAAAACAAATTCATGAACGATGGTTAAAAGTGTATAAGGACTCTTCACCATCAATTAGAACAATAGAAAGATGAGTTGTTGAATTTAAACGTGGTCGTCTTGAAGATGATCCACGTGAAGGACATCCAAAAAGTGCATGAATAACAGAAATCGTAGCAAAAATACAGGATATTGTTTTGGAAGATCGTCTATTAACCGAGAGAGATTTAGTAGAAGCCCTAGGCATCTCATTAGGTAGTGCGAGCAATATTTTGGCTGAAATTTTGTGTTTCAGAAAGCTGTGTGCAAAATGGGCGCCACCGCATTCGTTAACAATAGACCAAAAACACAGTCGGGAGCGACTTTCTCAGCAACGTTTGAAGCGTTTTACAAAGAATAAAAACGATTTTGTGCATCGTTTCATCACTATAGATGAGGCGTGGGTCTTTCGCCATGATTCTCAATCAAAACAAGAGGCTAAGGAGTGATGTGAACCCGATACTTCGGCTCTGGAAATCGGCCAAGATCTTGGCATCAGTTTTTTGAAATGTAAAAGGAATTTTGTTCGTGGATTACCTCCAAACTGGTAAAACAATAAATTCAGCTTATTGTACCTTTTTTGGGACTAGCTGTGTGTAAAAATTCGTGAGAAAAGACCTGGTTTACAGAAGAAAAAAATCATCAACCAGTCCAGTTAACAGCTTAATTCCAGAAGACTGTAAACTGCAGATTAGTAGGTTTCTTTGTCAAGGCACGAAGTTAAATCCAGCTGCCAACATGTGGTCATTCATCAGAGTTTGCGGATGCATTTCATGCTTATATAATAGCGTCTACAATGAGCTGATTGCTCTTAGATTCAACGTCAACAGAGCAATTCTATTGAACCAAACTAAAAATTTATTACGGAGCAATATTTAGAAGTAAAAGTGATGCTTGGCATTTGGTAAAATAAGTCTTTATTCATTCTCTGAGTACGACATGATAAAGACCGAATTGAGTTGCGTGGAAGTGGAATATAATTTACAAGAAAGGTGTTTCATATTTTTCAACAGAAAGGAATCATTATTTTAACAGAAAATGCCAGACATATGCTACTCAAAAAACACCAAGCAAGCTAAAAAAAAATTCGACAGAATGCAATTGGAATCACGTTCTTCATGTGGTTGGAGTTTGTTACTATCTTCTCTATGTTAACAACGTACTTTCTCCTGGGAATTAATTTCCCTAATACCAATCAGGTAGAAACAGGTCGTCCAAGATTCTTGACCTCTAATCTAACTTCTAATTGTATTAAAAAATAGTAAAAATTATACTAGACACTGGCAGCAAAATGTTCACCATAATGATTTTTGTTTTAATTTTTAATTTTCTTCGATTATATCTTTTGCATCGTTGAATTAAAAATTTTATATTAGACAAACGAAAAACTTTTCCATCATTCTGTTTCGTTATTAAAAGTTTAAAATCATAAGTGTATTCCAGTCACGTTCCCAAATTTTCCTTTCTTTATGTACAGTTGGTACGATGTTTGTCGAGCCACAATTCCTAGAGGACAACCACACTTTCTTAGAATAAACTGCATTCGACACCCGAGTAGAATACAGATTGACGGCGTGACGTTCACCGAGGCAGATTGTAATTAGTTTTTGCATACCGTGGTTTGCAGTCGATTTACGTAGCGTCTATACCCCATTGCTTGCAAATATCTAGTCGCAGCACGTTGCGAATGCGAATGCATTTTATTCCAAGAAATGACGTAGCGGTCTTCAAGGAATTCTGGCTCAACAAAAATCCTACCGGCCACATTTAATATGCTTCAGAAAAAGTATTTTCTTATTTACTTAAATATTTTTGCTAATAGTTTTCTAAAAAAAGGGTCTTAAGGTAAATAAAACACTTCTATAAAACGTCTTTTATTAAAAAAAATTCAAGTAAAATCTTTATATTTGTTACAGATAAGGGTGCCGAATACGCTGCTCCTCAAGACGCCATCAATATGATCGAGGAACGAATGAAGAGGTAGTAGTCTCTCCTGAAAGGTAAAGATATTTTTAACACAGTAACTTTATGAGTACACTTTTGTTTTACTTTTTAGAATGAAAACAAAACACTGGTAGATATTTTAGAGCATAGTAGACATGTTAGTGAGCATATTGATTAGTATTAAGTCATATTTAATACCATTTACGTTTGCGTTAAAACAAAGAAGTTTATGTTTACATTATACATCGTGTCCCACGAAACGTGTCCTTATCATAAATAACTTTTTTATTATTCGCTTGACAATGAACATATTTATTTGTTTTTTATTATTTAACACTTTGAGTGCCATTTGTAATCGGTAAAATTCGCAAATTGACATGCAATTTTACTTAGCTTGCGGAAAATGTCTACAAAAACGTGAAGAGTTTCATTGAAAATGATATTTATCGCTATCGAAAATAAAAAGTCGCTGAGAGCGACACCTTTTGCAAAAAGTTTCAGCTTAGTTCCCAACGATGTTGGTACTCGAAAGATTAACAATTAGCAAAAAAAAAGATTTAAAAAATGAATGATAATTGTGAAAATTAATTACAATTTCTGCTGTTTAAAATTTTCCGCATTGGACCAGGACTTGAAACTGTATCTACCGTTTTCTAGGCGATGGCTTTAACCAATTAAGCCACAAAGCAGTATAGTTTCGAATTTCTTAAGAAACCGTACTTCATTTTCTGCTATTACATCATCATTAGTAATTATAGAAAATGAAATAAACATTTTCTCCATCGGATCTAGACTTGAACCTGTATCTACCGTTTTCTAGACGACTTCTTTAACCAAATAAGCCACCAAGCAGTACAGTTTCGAGTTTTCTAAGAAACCGTACTTCATTTTCTGCTATTACATCATTATTAGTAATTATAAAAAATGAAATAAACATTCAAACCTGTATCTACCGTTTTCTAGACGGATATTTTAACCAATTAAGTCGCCAAGCTACCGTCTTGAAAACAATAGATATAGGTTTCTAGTCCAATGCACAACATATATAATATATATATATATATATATATATATATATATATATATATATATATCATCCCTTTCTACCTTAGTAGGTGTAAGGGTTACACTGTATACTTTCAATCCCCTATTAATCTCTTCCATCTCTCCCTATCTTTAGCCAATTTCTTTGCTTCCGTCCACGTTATTCCTTTTTCCCTAATCATTTGTCCCACTATATCTTCCCACCCCTGTTGTGGTCTTCCCCTCTTCCTCTTCCCAATCGGTTTGGACTCCCATACCATCTTCACTTGCGTTCTGCTCGACATTCTCTGCACATGTCCTCACCAAGCCATCTGTCGCTGTTCAATAAATTCGTCTATTGGGTTTATCGATAGCTCCTTTCTTATTTCCGCATTTCTGACTCTGTCCATCCTATTAACTCCCATGACTCTTCTTAAATACTTCATTTCCACAGAATTCACTTTACTTTTTTCCCGTTCATTTAATACCCACGTTTCAGCTCCGTATGTTAGCACTGGTCTGTACACGCTTTTATATACCTTCATTTTAGTCTGTCTACCAATTTCCTTCTTGCTTATAAAGCCTCTATTCAAGGCATAATATAGTTTATTCGTTTTTTCGATACTGTTATTTATATCCAATTCGTGATTTCCATTATCCTCTATCATGACCCCCAGGTATCTAAAGCTCTGCACTTGTTCTATTGGATTCCCATCTATTGTTATGTTTACTTGTTTCCTATTTTTTGCGATCACCATTACTTTTGTTTTTGCCACATTTATATTCATTCCCCATCTTTTCAATGATGTGTTCCATACTGCCAACGTTTCCTGCAGATCTTTTTCTTTCCCGCATATTATCACTCTTGTCAGATTCCTGTGCCCCAACTAACAACGGTTTTCTAATTGTTTCTCTGACTTCCCTCATTATCTCGTTTATATAGACAATAAACAATAGCGCCAAGCTACCGTCTTGAAAACAATAGATATAGGTTCGGATCCTGGTCCAATGCACAACATTCTTAATTAATAATAATTTTCTGTAATTATTAATAACGTTCTAATAGCAGAAAATGGTAATTTTCCATCGTGAAGCGCTTAATTATATAATTATATATAATGGCCGGGGTACGCGTACTATTTAACAAATTTAACCTGTATGTAGTCCCTCACATGAACTTCCACAACAAGATTTTTGAATAAAGCGTCGGTTCTTAATCATCAATACGAATTGCACAACTTTTGAGTTGTATTGGGTTGGGTTTTTCTATGCCGTTTTAAAATTTGTGTAGTTCAGTTTAGGGATTAGATATATTTTATATATTTTTACTACTTGCTATCAAAATTTGTGCAGTTCGTGTGGATCCATAATTCCAAATCATAATTGCGTTTCTTTATTGGTTTTGGAAGGCACTTTAGTAATTTTTAAATAATTTTTTAAATAGTTCTCATATCTCAAGCAATCTATTTCTTCTACAATCTAGCAACTTTCAAGATGTCACATATTTGCTGATTTTTGATCGAAGTCTATTGTTCTTGTCACATTTTTGTAATGAGTGATTTTTTCTGATAGATTTAATGCGCATCTTGCCGTCGCAGTTACGGCGACTAATCCTAGGACAATCGTTCCGCTCAGTTATATGTTTCTTGGTATATACGTATGCACCACAAAAAAAAAACAAAAGCTCAAATAAGTAATAAGTTAAACAAGTTTTTACACCTGCTATACTATCGTTAATTATAAATGCAGAAATTAATTAAAAATTTCTTCGCTGGAGAACAGGACTCGAACCTGTATCTGCTGTTTGCTAGACGCCTGCCTTACGAATTAGGCCACCAAGCAGTATAGTTTCGAGTCTTTTAATAATTTAATATGGTATAGCGGGAAATAATTTTCATTAATTTCCCATCGTAAAGCGCTTAATTATATATTTATATATAATTATTAATATCAAAATCCGACTGCGCGATATAAGTATTGGATCTGTTCCATAATGCAATTTATACCCATATTAAGAGACGCGAAACTGTACTGGTTGGTCGTCTAATTGGTAAGGTAACCGTCCAGCAAACGGCAGATACATATTCGAGTCCTGCTTTGACGCAGAAATTTGTAATTAATTTCTGTGATTTCAAATAACGATGGTACAACAGAAAATACTAACTTTTATTAATTTCCTATCCAAAAGCGCTTAATAATTATTAACAAGTTTTTAAACCATTTTCGAAAGTTGTTGCTTCATGATATCACAATAAATGACCATAATTTTCACCATTCTTTGCAAATATCTACATTGTACTTGGCCTATTTATCCGGCTATGATAAGACACGTTCCATGGACACGATGTATATTAATTTGTTGATTTAAACGAACGAAAACAATTTATTCTTAGATTAGTGTCCCCCCCCCCCCCGGCCCTCTGTATTTAAATTAAAATTTCGTTGAATTTCTTCAATTGAATAATTTTAAAAAAATTATTTGTGGGAAGACAATCGTCCGACATTTTGATTTAATCACGTTCAAAAATTATAAAATTTTATGCAAAAGAAACAAATGAAATATAGTATTTCGGGGTTAAAATAATTATTTAATTTATGATTTATTTATAATTTTTTTCTTTTTGTTGTGTTTATATGTTTTAAAAGGAAATAAAGAGTAAATTTTTTTAAATTTAAAATTTAAAAAAAAGAAATTTTGGCAAATATTCCCTTTATTTTTTCAGTTACCTTTAAGTTTGACGGAAATAAATAAGAAAGATAAAAAATATGCAATATTTTAAATTAAAGTTTCTCCGTATGGAAAATAAATAAAAAATATTTGTTATATTTTATCAAGATATTATTGCCTCTTTAATATTTGTGTCCTGGATGTGTATTTCGATAACTAAGTTGTCATTATCAACAGAAGATTAATCACAATGTGGTACTTTGGAGCACACAGAATAAAAAACATTGTGTTTGTCCGGTCATTGAGTGTATATTTTGCTGTTTTATCTTATGTGTAACTTTATTGTTGACCGTTGTAAGACACTGTGTTTTATTTTCAGCTGATGATGACAACTTAGTTGCTTCCATGACATAAGTATGGAGTAAGGGATTTTTTGCCTGTTTTCATTATTAAATTAGCCACAGCCTCCAAAGAAATTTGTATTTATCAGATGCTATTGACCGTTTCTTTGTGATAATCTATTAACTAAATGCACAAATACAACACTCGTATGTTTTTAATATTAATTTTTTTGTTACCATCAAGGCTGACAGGGTTTAAAACGTCATCTGTTGTATTCTAACCAGCATGGATCTTTTAATGGACGTTCATCAATTACACAATTTATTAGCAAAAATGGATCTGCTAATTGGTGTTCATCAATTACACTATTTTACTAGCAAAATTATTGATGATCCTCTTCATATTGAGCTGATTTTGCCAAAGCTTTTGATTCCATCGATCATTCGATTCTACTAGCTAGGTTGGAGTCTTTGATTCCTCTTCTCTGTTGTTGAATCTCTTTCCTTCCTATTTTAATTCTCTTTGTTTTTGTTTTAATGATTATTTACTCTCTATATATCTATCCACCATCGTAGGTTATTATAAGGCTCTAATTTACACCCTTTACTGTTAAATATTTTACTCAAGGACCTACTTTAATCAATGGTCGATGTTTCAACTTACGTGGACGACCTGAAGATTTATAACGAAGTTTCTAAAGCTGGAGGTAGTTACGGACTAGATAACAACATTGCACCATCTTTGCAACAATTTCAAAATTCGCAGATAGTGTAATGAAGATAGCATCTTCGCAAATATTGACACATGTGCCAATGTGGTATATCTCGCAATTGCCTTCAACTTCCTTATAATGCAGACCAGATTGGGACTTCTCGAAGATTTGGGATAAATTTGGAGAGGAGTTGTGTCTCTTAAATTTACCGGCCACATTTTTTCTGTCTGCAACCGTACCTAACAATCTTTTGGTTCCTTAGAAAACAGTAATTTAAAGTTTATTTTATACTTATGTCCAAAGCAAGTCAAAAAAAGTCGATACCACACGACTGTAGTGTGGAATCAATTGCTTTGCAGAAAATACAAAAGCATCTTCTTAAATTTTGCACATGAGATTACTTGCATTTCTTTGATTAATAAACATGGTTTCTCTTCTGTAGGATTTTTCAATAACGTAACAATTTTGTATTTAAATAAAACACAAAATAATTGAAATATTGGGCTGCGATTTATTCCAGGTGCAGTACACATGTTACATTTAACTATGGAATTCGATCTCGTTCATATGAACACCGCGAGCACGTTTGAAGCGATCGATTCTTTGGAACCAATTTTCCACCACTCTTTCATACATATCGGCTTAAATGTTGGCAATTTCGCGTTTGATATTGTCGTTGAGCTCCTCTAACATTTGTGGCTTGTTGGTATAAAGCAACGACTTAACATAAACCCATAAAAGGAAATGCAACGGCGTTAAATCGCATTTCTCCAGATTGCCGAACTTCCCCTTCAATACATCAATTCTTTGACCAGCTGTGTGGCATGTGGCACCATCTTGTTGGAACCACATATCATTGATGTCGAGCCCATCCAATTCTGGCCAAGAAAAGTCTTCCAATATGGCACAATAGCAAACTCCATTGATCGTAACATGGCGGTCATTTTCATCGACGACAAAATATGGTCCAACCATACCTCCGGCATAAAATCCACACCACACGGTCACATTTTGTGGTTGTAATGGAGTCTCTTGAAGCACATGTGGGTTTGTTGCTGTCCAATAACGTATATTTTGCTTACTGAAAGCTGCGACCACCTACTCAGAATTGCAGTAGTAATTTTTAATAATTTCCAAACGTTGCTTGTTCGTGAACTTTGCCATCATAAAAATGTTAACCTTAACTAACGTTTTGACAATCATTAAAAACGTTCAAGGATGCATTCGTATCAAAAAACAAAATGATTATGTCCCTATTGGAAATCCCTTTATAACTAGTACACGAAGTAAAAGAAGCAAGTGCTACTCTTCTTTTGGAACTTTCAAGATGTCATATATTTACTATTTTTAATCGAAGTCTATTGTTTTTGTCACATTTTTATAATGAGTGACTCTTTCTGATAGATTTAATGTGCAACTTGCCGTCGCAGTTACAGCGACTAATCCTAGGCCGATCGTTCCGATCATTAAAAACGTGCAAGGATGCATTCGTATCCAAAGACAAAATTGTTATGTCCCTATTGGAAATCTCTTTATAACAAGTACAAGAAGCACGTGCTACTATTCGTTTGGAACTGTTCTTCAAATGTATCACTGGTCGATTTGTGTCGTCTTACTATGCCCTTTCATCTGCCACATTTTTTACTATTGATTGCTAGATCTAATTTATTTAAGAATGGATCCCTGGTATATATACAACGCGAAATTGTAACAACCTGGACCCACTCATAAAAAGCAGTTCTTTTACTCTATATTGTTTTTTGAACATAATTTTTGACATAACTCTTTCTTTGTATAAATTTTAAATTGTTAATTGTTACGTGTTTCAAACAAATTTCAAAATTATCTCATTGGAGGACGTAAACTTCCACAATAAAAGCCTGAATTTCACACGTCCAAAAATATAGGAAACCGCCGTCTATATTTAAATAAACACAAGATTAAGAATGAATTGTTTTCGTTTCATTGTTGTTGTTATTTTTGATTTAAAATATTCGAATATTAAATGTACTTATATAGAAGTAATAACAAAAAGATTCTATCAAAAATTGAAAATCTTTAAATTTATATTTTAAGAGAAAATCTATAATTAAAAAACAAACAACACACTTTAATAAGTGTCTGCCTTAAATATAGAAAAAATATTTTCTTATACAAAATAGTTGTTCAAAATTCCTTAAATTTTTTAACTTATTCATTTTCGATCACGTCGTTTAGGAATATTTTCTAATTTTTATATTTAAACAGTCTTGACTGACTTTTTTCACGTTCTACAATTTTTTTGCAAAGTATTATACACTGCACTTCAAAAGAAACGAATCAAATTCGATTTCTTTTTAATTTTCTAAAAAAAAAAAAAAAAAAACAACACGCGTCTAGAAATATATAAAATAAAAATCAGGGAATTCTGCATAATTCTTGTTTCTTAATTTGGCATATTTACTTACTAGCTTTTGAATGATGTTAATGATGAAGTTAATAATTGACTTTATAATTTTCAATTTAATTCGTGAAATTACCTTCTTCAATGCTAACATTTCTCAATTCGCTGTCTTCAATTTATTTTCTGAGAAAAATCAATTTATTCTTTCATATTAAACGAACGCTTCATGATAACAATACTGAGAATGATTCTATAACTCTACCTTTATATTATTCATGCACGTAATTATTTTTTGAACCTCATCGAGCTCAGCCGATTCTAAAACCTCATTGATCTTGGAATGACTTTGCAATGGCCTGACAGCTACTAAAACCCCTCGGGCCGATTTTAAAACCTCATTGAACTTGTAATGACTTCGCAATAGCCTGACAGCTATCAAAAAACCACTCGGGCGTTAGCCGATTCTAGAACCTCCTCATTAACTTTGGCATTGAAATAACCTTAACCTAAAAATGATCTTAACACTGAAACCTCTTCGGCCTCAGCCGATTCTGGAACCTCCTCATTGACCTAGACCGTTCCAACATGCATTGTGGTCCAGGTCAATGAAGAAGTTCGAGAATCGGCCGAGTCCCTCTACTAATTACTGACTAAAAAAGCTGCAACGTAAATCCCCATTGATATTTCGAAAAAGCTTATTATAAGCTTAATTTTATTGTATTTTTTATTGTTATTATTGTTATTTATACCTGAATAGAATGACGTTGGATTGGGCAATTGTATAACCAACCACCTATTAATATCCCATACTTATCTACAGATACTCATTTTTATCGAGTGGTCGTTGACCCACTGACCGAATAAACACTTAGTGTTTATTTGGTCTTCTTTTGTTTTATCAGGTCGTAATCCCAGTAACCTTTTATCGGGTTACATAATCTCTGTGCAGCATTGGGAAACTATGAAGTATAGGTGTGATAGATCACGCGAGTGTCATAAAAATTCATATCTATGTAACCAACTTACAAATTCGGTAACAACTACGCAAATATCAGTTGAAATTGTAGTTAATATATCCCAAAATTATACGTCGTGATATATTTTCCCGCCAGGCTGGAAAGGTTTAAGTGAGAAAGTGCTATCGTTTCCAAAAATTAATTCTAAAACGAATATTACCGATCTAACTCGTCCAAGCGACCATTATAAATACAATACATAATTTCGTCCAATACTTTTGAAACGCAGTGTATACACCGCAGTAAGCACACACTTTTTTCAATCATTAAATCAATCAAGTGCTTAAATTACATCTTGTAAATATACTCGAGATTAGAAAGAATTAGAGGACTTAAAACAGTATTAATGATGACAAGTAAGTGGTATTAGTAACGTATTTTGTTGTATTTCTTGTTAATTTTTTCTTACATAAAAAACAGAAACAGAACTCTCGACAAAGAATGAATAAAATTGTTTGTGATGAACAATTCCAAATTTAAAACTTGCAGTGGTTTAGTGGTCAGTACATGCGATCTACGAGTTTCAAAGTCGAGACGCATTTAAAGTTTAAATTAATTAACGGTTATTTTTTCAAAATAGCGAGACAAATGACATAAAATTGAAAAAAAAAATGTTCATTTATACTAGTAGACAGGGTAATTGTTATTGTTTAGACGTTAAACAAAAGACAGATTAGTTTTAAGTGTATACAGAACAGTGATGTTTATTTTATAAATTCTTTAAACAATATTGTTTAACAAAATATTAGTTTATTGTTATTCATAAAATATTATGACATATTGTATAGTGGATATGATAAAAATGATGTATTAAGTTTTATGAATATTACAATTTTACTTATTTTTTTTGCATTAATCATCGTCGTTTAAATGAGTTTAACTGTGGAAAAGGGAAAGAAATAATATTTGGTAACGAATATTTAAATGAATGTTAAAAGGAATCATTCTATTATTAATAACACCCTATCTACTACATATGTTTCACCGATATCACAGATTGTCAGGCAGATTTGTGTTATTAATGAACGATTCCTTGGTAGCGTCTATCATATCATTTCGATACAGATTAAAAGAATGTTTTTCTGTATCGAAATGATATGATAGACGCTACCAAGGAATCCTTCATTAATAACACAAATCTGCCTGATGATCAGTGCTATCGGTGAAACATATGTAGTAGATAGGGTGTTATTAACAATAGAATGATTCCTTTTAACATTCTTTTAATTGGCAAATAGTCATACGTCAGGCAGATTTGTGTTATTAATGAACGATTCCTTGGTAGCGTCTATCATATCATTTCGATACCGATTAAAAGAATGTTTTTCTGTATCGAAATGATATGATAGACGCTACCAAGGAATCCTTCATTAATAACACAAATCTGCCTGATGATCAGTGCTATCGGTGAAACATATGTAGTAGATAGGGTGTTATTAACAATAGAATGATTCCTTTTAACATTCTTTTAATTGGCAAATAGCCGTTACGCAATGCGTCTGTCTTATACGCTCTAATAACATGGTTATCGACAAGCGAGACAGACGCGTTTCTCGCTTTGTCGTTAAGTATAGTGGACGACAGAGGGAGGCGCTTGTTATCCGAATATTTAAATATTAAAAAAAATTATGTATGTTCACAGCTTGCTATTTAACCCAGACGCGGAATATAGCAGCTACTAACATTCAAACGTTTCTTATAAATTTAGGTAATCTTACGCGTGCACTCTGAAACAGTTTGAATGTTCAAAATATCAAAAATATTCAAATGTTTTTAAATATTTTAGTAAGTGCACTTACACTGGTGTTTAAAATAATTTAAACAGTACAGTTGCGACCAAGTTATTTGGCGGTGAATCTACGTCACATATTTATTTTTATTTTTCTTTATCAACTGGTAAAGTTGTGGTTTTAACATACTAGGATGAAAAATTTTTCTTCATTAACCAATCCATAATATTACATTTTTAGCTATTTGAACAAAGGACGCTAGGTATGGTGCATTTTCTGTTATTATTACAGAATTTGGTAAATTTGGAATATTAGTTTTTCCAGCCATTTCTCATAATTTCTAAAATTTATGTCATCATGGTAATCTTCATTTTTAGTAACAGATTGAAAAATTAGTATTGGATTCGAAACGAATCTCCCAATTTACCCATTACAGTAAGTATTTAAAATTTTACGACAATATGAACCTAACTCAGATTTATAAAAACTAAAGATTACATATTTATTATATGTATAATATTTCATTACTAAAAGATAAACTTGTATACAGTAATAAAAAAAAGGTAAATAATCGCACCTGGAACTACGGCAAAAACCCACACGAAACAATTCCTCGACAACTTTCCCCACTAAACACCAAATACACACTGACGTGTATTTGACGTGGCTCAAGTGCAACACTGACTAATAATCTGCTGGTGGCGACAACTTAGTTGTCGGAACACGTATATAGAATACGAACGCTGATGTGTCAGTATTTACTAGTTTGTCATTTTTTGTTGTATGCTACTTGTTTTGAACTATGTTTAATTTCGAAATTCAACTTTAAAAGGCAATTAAGAAACACAATTAATCACTTTGCGTGAGAGTGTACGTTATTTTTCCCGATTTAGTGGAAAACGGAAACGTATGTCTCACCGGTAATCGTTCTAAAACTTGCTACAAATCGGACAACTCGCACAGAAATGCATACGATAGATTTCGAACATGTTTCTAGAAAACGATGGATATACTACGCCAAACATAAAATTCGGAGAACTTAGATGCAAACTCAGAAATGCGTACGATAGAATACGGACATATATTCCTAGAAAACGATGGATATACTACACTAAACATAAAATTTAAAAAAAACAGAAGGAAAATAAACTAATTAAAATAGAACCGTGAGCCATTAAATTTGGAAAATTAAGTACAAGCAATATCACAGTTAATGCAACGCGTTGTAATATGCATGATTCATAAAGAAATAATAATAATGTCTTTACTGTTCAATAGAAACAAATTTTTCAGTTACAGGACAAAATATAAAGATCACAGAAAATAGAATTCAAAACAAAATTTGCTTCAATAACTAACAAATGAATCACAAAATGGAGACTGTGGTTGATTAATTAATAATGGTTAATAAAATACATTTCCACAATAATTTTCGTGTTCTGTATACGTATTTCGACAACTAAGTTGTCATCTTTAGCAGATAATTAATTAGTGTCGCACCTGGAACCACGCAAAAAATCCACACAGAAACAACCTCCGTACTAGACTTACACCGTCGAAACCAATCACACACTGATAGTATGTATTTGGTGTGAAGTCAAGTGTAACGTTGTGAATAATTATTTACTGATGATAACAATTTAGTTGGCGAAACGTATACAGAATGCGGACATGGTATATGGTTATGATAGGTGCTTTATTTGCCTTGTTTTGATTAATTAAATTACCTAGTTTCCATTAAAATTTACCTTGTATACAGTAACCTCGAAAAATTGAACACAAAATTAATACAAGTGAATTATAAGTAAAACTTGAACAAAAAAGAATTGCCCAGTACTACTGAAGTACATAATTATCATGCTTACTAAGACGTGTCATTAGATTTTTAAGAATTTTGACTGGACGAATTTGGAGAATAAATATCACTGATCTGCATATTTTCTACTTAAAATTCTTATTCGTATTTAATATTTGTACACATGGTTTTACTGTGCACAATCTCATTAATATTCTTAATTTAGTTTTAGAGTACATGGTTTTGTATTAAAAAAATATGATGTAAATATACAGTGTCGGCCAAAAGTGAAGAAACATTGTAGTTATCAACCTTGTTACATATTTCCATTAATTTATGCATAATTGTATATTTTTTGTATTATGATATAGAAGGTTGTTTAAAAGATGTTTTATTTGAAAGATGAAGTTACGAAAGTAAAGAAATGAAATATGATTTTAAAGAAGTGCTTTCAACATAATTTACCAGCAATACGATTTGTTTTTAGGGGTAGTGCCCTGAAATTCCTTTGCCTTTATTAATTGGTCTTAATGGCTTTTTGTATCAACCACTGGAATTGAGAATTCGCGTTTGGAGCATTGAATTTTTATTCCTTTCCTCTACTCTTCTCAATATACCACTATCTTTTATGCCTTACCCCATTTTATAACTCCAGTGCCTTCAGATTATTCGCCCCCCTTAATCTATTTCTGTTATGCCGTCGTAGGGCACCCGTAGACTGTGTCTACAAGTCTACGGGTGTCCTACGACGGCGTAGAAGTCATAGAAAGCGCGGAGGGCATTTATGGACGACAATACTTTACGATTTTCGTACTATAGTCTGTAAGCTTTATATTCATATATATTATAAACGGAGAATCACGGGAGAAAGTAGTTAAAAGTCTCAGAAAAGAAAAAATACATAAAAAAAATTCAAATTTTGTTATTCGTGTTCGTAGCAGTCACATTATTTAAATATGGAATATTATTATTACAAAAGTAAATAAGAATAGAATACTTCTTTATTGGAATTCTATTGCACTACAATCGCCAAAATATAGACAATTCTGAGAAATGCGGAGGGTAATTAGGGTTGCTAATAAGTTGCGAAGATAATACGATTGCGTTCTCCGATATGTGGTCACTTCGAATGCCGAAATGGAAATGATGGACACATTTCACGTGGTTAATTTTTATACGTGCAAGTAGGGGTACTTGTGGGGTATCATGTATAATTACACGCAAGAATATTAACAGAAATATTTTGGAATTATGGCCTACGGAGAGTCCACAGTGCATTGCTATTAAGTACAGACTTTGTTGTAACTCTAGTCGTACAACGTCACTATTTATCTTCGAAAGTTGATCAGAATAAAGTTCATCATCTAAACTGCCCCTTTCATAAACTTTACGGATCATCTTTGAAGGCTGGACGTGCTTTCAGCGTCCACTCGCAGTTTCCGAGCATGACGGATGATTAAAAACAAAATTTCGTAAATTAAAATCAGCAAGAATTACAACAGAAACATATCCAATGCAATCGTATTTAGCGAAAAAAATAAATAAAAATAAAAAAAACATTTGTTTAATCACACACGGCCGATAGTGTATATGCACCTTATATCAGACATTATTAAATGATGCTTTATCAGCTTTCATTGTCATTTATATCTTTATAACGACACATTATCTAAATTATAATTCCAATTTTGTCCTTAAAAGTCTGGATTATGTCGTTAAAAATAATATATATTAGTGCTTATCATTGAATATCTAGTATTGAAGTAATTAAAGTTAATTGTACTAAAGGACATGTGGAAGCTATTACAAAGTTCTCCATGAATCATAAACGGTTTTTAGTCGTATTATTAAGATTAGATTAAAGTAAACGATGGGCGATATATCATATCTATTGTCGAGTTATTGTGAAATGTAATCCACCTACAAGGTTACCTTTCTTTTTTTACCTCATATTTAAAATTGGACGATTAATTTAACTGAAAATGTATTTCATTTTATGCATTTTATATATTTAAATTGCCTACTGTATTTAAAATAAAATTTGAGAAAGTCGAATTAGAATAATCTTTTAAAGTCATGCAAATGGTTTATGAATAAATACGAGGAGTCAAAAAGTTCCCGGAATTTTGTTTTAACTCTTTATTACCACAACATAGGTACACAGTCACTTAATCGCCTTCAAAGTAGGCGCCGTCTGAACACACACACTTGCTCCACCGCTCCTGCCATTGTTGGAAACAACGATGAAAGTCCTGTTGTGGTATCTTCCGAAGTTCAGCCGTCGCGTTGGTTTTGATGTCTTCTACGGTGTCAAAACGGTTACCTTTGAGGCCCTTTTTGGGCTTGGGGAAGAGCCAGAAATCCAATGGCGCTAAATCCGGTGAGTAGGGAGGCTGCTGGAGGACTGGAATGTTTTTTTCTGCAAGCCATGTTTGCACAACAATCGACGTGTGGGAGGGAGCATTGTCGTGATGGAGTGACCATCCTTCTTGCCATTTGCCTGGACGTTTTCTTCGAACTGCTTCCCTCACTCTTTTCAAAACTTGCACGTAAAAAGGACCGTTAACCGTTTGTCCAGCTGGTACAAATTCATGGTGCACCACACCTTCGTTGTCGAAAAACGCAATGAGCATCACTTTTGTTTTCGATTTGACATGACGTGATTTCTTTGGTCGAGGAGAGGATGATGTGTGCCATTCTGATGACTGCATCTTGGTTTCCGGGTCGTACGCGTACACC
Organism: Dermolepida albohirtum; assembly: GCA_031893035.1. Lineage (NCBI taxonomy): Eukaryota > Metazoa > Arthropoda > Insecta > Coleoptera > Scarabaeidae > Dermolepida > Dermolepida albohirtum. The sequence goes on along the minus strand of JAVIWB010002221.1, from coordinate 65,086 downwards.
CAAGTCTCGTCACCAGTAACGATTGTCTGCAAGAACATCGGGTCCTCTGTGCTTTTTTCAAAATATTCGGCCGTCGTCAACTTCCGAGTTTCCATCTGATCCGGATTCAGCAAGCGCGGGACAAACTTTGCACTGACACGTTTCATCTTCAAATCATCTGACAGGATTGCGTGTATGGATCCATGAGAGACCCCCGCTTCTTGTGCCAACTCGTCGATGGTCATTCTGCGGTCTGCTCTGATTAATTGTTTCACTCGCTCGACCATTCCTTCGTTCCTGGAGGTTGAAGGTCTCCCACTGCGACTCTCGTCTTCCAGCGATTCCTGTCCACCCTTAAATCTTGAAAACCACTCGTAAACGGCTGTTTTCTTTAAAGAATCGACACCGTAAACTGTTTGTAAGGCTAACAAAGTCTCTGAAGCACATTTGCCCAATCTGCACATGATCGCGCCAACTGATCACCACACACTCCTACCTTCCGCTAAACTGCAGTCACACTGCGTGTTCAGACTTGCTCAGACTTGTCAGCGTCATAACTATGCACCATAAAGAATGTACTGTACAAAATTTATTGTGATTGCATCACAACTGCCAACACTACGACACAATTCGGGGAACATTTTGACTTCTCGTCGTACATAAAATAAGCCTCGAAAAACGGAGCGCAATTTTTTCGTTTTCAAAAACTATGCAAGAGTAGTTTTATCCTCGACTTTTAAAACACATTGTAAACTCTTTGTACTGGGTTTTAATTCAGTATTATTTTGCTAATATTGTAATTAACTTTATTTACTTCAATATTAATAACTTATGCAATATCTTGATATTTATTAGGAAAAAAGAAGTGTTTCTTCTAATTGCTTTTTACTTTAAATTATTTTAAAATCTTTTGTTAATGTTGCCATTTTTTGTTTTTGTACTTATGTATTTTTTTGCCAAATAAAACGTTTTCCAGGAATAAAACTTTTTATTTATTCTATGATATACAGCCTGTACAACAGAAGGATAAGGTCTATCTATGAAAGGTAAGATTAATAAAATATTCGATGGTGTAAATGGGTTATAGATATTTTCGCATAATACGCTTTAGTTTTCAAAACAGTTCTGTTTTGTGAGTGAAAATACGATCGTTACCACAAAAAGGTTGACGATCTAAATCGCAATTGTTGCTTTGTATTTTTAGGTCGAGTCGTAGTGATATCAAACTGGAAGGAGAGCTCTTGTATGTTTCATAGAAAAAAAAATGAAGGTGTGCACAGTGTGCCATTCAAATAGTGTACGAGTTTGTTTACATTTTCAACCTGTTAAGAAAAAGCTTCAAACAACTCTATTCTCTTTCTTTTCTTTTGGGCAATATTTAAAAAATGTGGGCAACAACCGGCCCGCGAGACATTGTCTTATTATTTCATGTCTGATATCTATCGCTAAAAATTATGAACACTACTTTAAAATGCACTACTTTTAAACGCGGCCCGCGAACGTATTTACACATTAAGCAACATATGGACATCAAAGTTTTAAAAAATGTATATACTATAAACCACGAAAGTTTGCCGGTGTATCAATAACGCTGCAAAATACGAATGTATACCGACATTTGTATAATTCATCGGTAGTCACATGTGTTGAAGAAAGAAAGGACGCAAACATTTTTCTAAGAGAGTTACTAACTTATAAATCTACACTTCATCTGTTTTATTACAATACTCTGGTTGGTTCAGTTCAACACTTATTTTATTTATAGTGATATATATATATATATATATATATATATATATATATATATAAATGGGTGTGCAACTTAATTCGGTTACTTTTTTTTATAAAAAAATGCCTTTATTTTATAATCAAAATGAATAAACATATTATTCAAAGTATTGTCCATCGGAAGCTACAACTTTTCCCCATATTTCGGGCAATTGATGGATTCCTTCCCAAAAGAACCGTTCATCCTTTGAGGCTAAGAACGAACTATGCCTATTTTTGATTCCTTCAACTGAAGTGAAGCGTATTCCAATAAGGGCATTCTGCATCGATCGAAATAAATAATAGTCAGAAGGGGCAATGTCTGGGCTATAAGGCGACTGAGGTAAAACTTCCAAATAGTTATTAACTGGTCTTGTAACATGAGGCCGAGCCTTGCCATGATGGAATATTATAGACTTATGTCTGGTCGCACATTCTGGTCGTTTTTCGGCGAAAGCTCTCTTCAAACGAATTAATTGTTGTCTGTGCAGCTCGTTCGTAATAGAATCACCAGGTTTTAACAGCTCATAATGGATAACACCCGTCGAATACCACCAAATAGACAGCATTGCCTTGGCATCATGAATATTTGGCTTCACCGTTGATGTTGATGGCTGGCCAGGCTTTACATAAGATTTTTTTCGTTTTGGATTATCGTAATGAATCCATTTTTCATCACCAGTAATGATTCGATGCGAAAACGACTCTTTTTTATGGCGTTCAAGCAGCATTTCCGACATGCAAAATAGTCTATCAACGTCTCTTGGCTTCAATTCGTGTGGTACCCAATTTACTTGCTTTTGAATGAATTCCAATGCTTTTAAACGTTTTGAAATGGCTTGGTGAGTTACTCCCAACGTTTCTGCAAGTTCTTTTTGCGTTTGACATGAATCTTCATCCAGTAATGTCTCCAGTTCCTCGTCTTCAAACTTTTGTGGTTGACCCGGACGCGGTCTGTCTTCAACGCTGAAATCACCGCTTTTAAAGCGTCGATACCATTCGCAACATGATTTTTTGTTGGAGCAGATTCACCATACACTTTTGCAAGCAATCGTTGAGCTTCACCTACACTTTTCTTCCAATTAAAGCAGAAAATTAAAACTTCCCGCAAATGTTGTTTATTTAACACAAATTCAGACATTTTCAAAACAATGTAACTAAATATGGTTGACAGATGTCAAACCTTTCCAACAAAAAAAAAAACCAGATGTCATACTCAACTATATGTAACAGCTAACGACCTCCATTGAAAAGTAACCGAATTAAGTTTCACACCCAATATATGTATATACATATAAATGATATAAATGCAGTATTTTTCTTTTTGATATGTATTAAATATCTTTTAACAACATCCTGTGTATTTTTACGTCAAACGTTCTTACTTTGAAACTCTTCAAAACAATCTTTGCGATGGAAGATTTTCGCATCGTAATTATTATATCATCGTTAAATCGTTTAAAAAAATGCAAATTGACGCGTACAACTTGTGTCTACATATATAATAACGAGTTCAATATTTTGAGTACCACTTACGTAAGTATGTATGTAGGTGCCCTCCTGTAGAAGTGTGTAGATTATAAAAAAGATTCTGCGAAAAAGATAACCGGTCTACACCATTAAAAGTTTAAGCGCCACATGCATTGAGGTCATATTCATCTGGGAATTCCAAAAGGAATAAAACTTATTGGAACGCCAACATATGCATGTAAACTAGTAAACTACTTACATATATTCAAATTTTGAACATTTGTATGTCTATTTCGATTTCAATGTGGGTGAAGATGATTTCTATTCTCTTAGTCATTCCAAACTTTATACGAGGGCGTATCAATAATTAGTGAGCTCAGATAAGAGAGCAAAAACTTTTGGCGAAATAAATATTTGATTTTACAACGCATTTTCCTTACAACCGATGCATTCAATCCTCTCAATATCCAAGTCATTTCCCACCTTCAGAAATGTAAGCTTTATTAGACTGTTCGAAATATGCGTTAATTATAGTGACTATCTATGCATTCGTTTCAAATCTCTTGCCATCGGTCAAATTTTCAGATTGGGAAAAAGGGAAAAATCCGAGGGGCAAAATTTGGTGTAATGTGATTCCTGAATTTTTGCCATTTAAACAATCAGAAGTGTGAACATTACTTTGTCTTGAAGAAAAAGCACTTGTTTCTTCTTTAAAAGGGACCTTTTGCGTTATACTGTATTGTGTTAATCTAAAAGGGATGTGTACTATTCGCCTGTTATTGTTTTATTTTTTAACGTAATCGGTAAAAAAATCCCACAGCAGTCCCAGAAGACAGTATCCACAATCTTTCTGACTGAGTGTATGGTCTTCCCTTTATTTGGAGCGGTTGTCCTGTTAAGTTTTGCATAAAAAATAATTTTTCCAATTTAAATACGGTTCGATCGAAAGCACGAACGTTATTATCAAAAGCCAACGTTTGCCAGTTACGAATGTTCCAAAGAGAAATGGCTTTCGTTTGGATACCGGTTCAGTTCGGTTTTGATTTGTTTGTTATTTGTAATGACGATTATAAAAAGTCAAATGCAACATTAACAATATTTGTTTACTGTTAGAATACAGTGAATAAACAATGCCTCCCTCTCTCGTCCAACACAAGAATGTATTAAACGACAAAGCGAGAACGCGTCTATCTCGCTGGTCGAGAACAAAGTTCCCAGGATGTGTGCAGGCAGATGCTTGATACCTCGGCATTTGCCGCATAAATGAATGTTAAAAGGAATCATTCAAATGTTAAAAACACCCTGTCTACTACATATGTTTTAGAGATTCACTCATCGTCAGGTAGACTTGTGTTATTAACGATTCCTTCGTAGACTTTATCGTATCTTTTCGATAGAGAAAAATGATTTTTCTGTGTATGTAGTAGACAGGGTGTTATTAACTTTTGAATGATTCCTTTTAACATTCATGTTACAATACATATAAACAAAAACAGTATAAAATATATAAGAAAAAAAATCATAAAATTTTCATCAACATTGATCAAGAATTTTACAGATAATATAATTCTAGTTATAAGTTATTATACTTGGGCATTCCTTAACGCGTTTTTATTACCATGAATTGAACAGGTATAAAGAATATATCGCACACATCAAGTTTAATCGACCTGAGAAATCTAGTTTAGCGAAACACCTGCTAGAAAATAATAGTGCATTGCCTACATTTAATCAAAAATATAAATAATTACCCTGAATATACAATACGCGAGCATATATTGTGAAAAATAAAAGCCATGTGTTAAACATAGATAAAGGTCCGAAACATATTCTCGTCTCTTTGAGTTCCTGAAAGATAGGACCGTTTAAAAAGGTCCGTAAGTGGAAGCGGGGTGTATTTTAGTATAAATGTTAGTTTTAAGATCTGGAAACATTAAATTGCGTGTGAAATAAATCAGTGTGTATTTGGTGGTTAGTGGAAAAGGTTCTGTGCGAGGTTTGCCGCGGATCCAGGTGCGGCACTGTAATTATCTGCTGATGGTAATAACTTAATTGTCGAAATACGTACATTGATGCAGTAAGGGGTCTTATTTACCTTTTTGATAAATTAATTAATCAAGTCTCTCGGCCAAATCGGCAATTTTCCTTGTTGACAAGAAACGACCCTAACAATCACAAACAGAACGATCTTCACGATCGGTAGTGCGTCCAGGATTTTCGCCCCGTAAACGTCAACTCCCCTCATTATTTTCTGCCCATCTTCATCAACACAGAGCATTTGTAGGGACACTATGTATGTCTTACACAATCAGCAACATTACGAATGTATAATCCGGTTTCTCGTAAGCCGATTATCGTACCAATTAAATGATGAAAAATCGCATGTTGTTGAATAACAAACATTGCTTTACATTCTATTAGGGCTACATAAAACTAACGGATCTTCCAATAGCAACTTCCGAACTTTGACAGTTGATAGCGGCCATATTGTTGAAGCTACATCTGTCGAATTGGCTGCCATTTATTCAGTCTCTTTTGTCAAATCACCATGGACGGATATAGCGTTCAACAACACGTGCAAATGATGAAATTGTTTTATCAAAATGGATGTTCTGTTCGGGCTTCCATTTTACGGTCGCCATAATCGTTCTACCGACGACTATTCGCAGTGTGGTGGATAAATGTGAGTCTACTGGTTCAGTAAACAATGAACCAACACTCGACGACGAACCGCAAGAAAACATCGCCGCTGTCCGTGAGAGTGTGCAGGAGAGCCCGAGGCAGTCGATTTCGCATCGTTCACAAGAACTCGTCCTTTCTTTTGTGGTTTCAACAGGACGGCGCTACGTGCCACACAGCTCATACCACATTGGATATTCTGCACGAGCTATTTGAGGGCATAATCATCTCACGGGGTGGTGATGTGAACTACCACCAAGATCGTGCGATTTGACCCCGTTAGACTTTTTCTTGTGGGGTTTTCTAAGTCGCAGGTCTACGCGAATAAGCCACAAACCACAGCGGCCCACAAAGCCAATATAACCCATGTCATCGGTCAAATTCGGCCTGTTTTATGTGCCAGAGTCATGAAAAATTGGACATTTTGGCTGCGCGCCACTCAACGAAGCCGCGGCGGAGATTTGCACGATATCATACATAATGGCATCGATAGGCCTTTCGAACGAATAAAAAATGTCGATGATATCTCACATACACTTTGTCTTATTTAAATTTAAAGATAGGAAGCGCTTAATGAATGACCCGTTATAATCATACCCTACAGTGACATTTAATTAATTTGTGACAGAAAAAATATTTTATAGTTCATTGCCAATGGTACTTTAGGTGATCGATCAAATATATCTTGCTTAAGATTTCATCAATTGTTAGTACGAACAAAATGCATATTTCCTGAAAATTTCACTAAAAGATATCAACGTTTAATGGGTGCGCATTTATTTATGACACCCAGTGTACATAACTTTCAAGAAAATGTGCATGCAGTCATATTTTCGCATTTATATATCACACAAACACTTCGCTTATAATAACAAAATTATTTTTCTTCTTTAATATAAATATGTTTGCAAAGTTCACGCATTTGCATTACATAAACTCCTGATACATATGTATGTACATACGTACAGAGACAAAATAACAAGAATTACGCGGTTGCATAAAATATACATACCTGGTTGTAATTTTTAAACCAGTAAAACACTTTAAACAGCACGATGTCCACTATTCAAATGAAACGGCTCGGATTACGCTCATTAAGGTTCTCTAAATTTCAAGATATCCCCACCAATAGAAAGCGCATAGTGTTTTTTTTAAAGCCAATCGACTTGTCGACGAATTATCAAGGTTTTAATGTTTATTTTTATTTTGCCGCGTGAGAAAATAGTTGAAATATAGACTGTATATTATATATTGTACAAGTTCTTGTACTTTTTCAAAAGAAAAAATAAGGACACAATTATTATTTTTTATATACGAGGGTAGTTTGACAAGTAGTGAGAATGGAAAAGAAAAACGAAATTTTTAAATGCAAAATAATTTTTATTTTTCAATATATTCTCATAAAAGAGCAATACATTTATTCCAACGGTGCTCCAATGCCCTTATGCCATCTCTAAAATGCGATTCCCGAAGGCTTGCAAAATACTCATTTACGAAGATGATAAGCTCGTCGTTAGACGAAAATTTCTTTCCACCTAGAGCCGTTTTCAATTTTGGCGAATAAGGCGCATGCGGTACTAATTGGAAATGCAACTCGTGGATTTTGGACGTCGCAACTGTGCTGGTATGCGAGGGAGCGTTGTCTTGGTGAAACAGAATCTTTTTCTTTGCCATTCCTGGCCGTTCAACACGAATCTCAACATTTAGTTTTTGTAGAAGTTCTGCATAATATTGTCCGTTTATTGTGGCACCTTTCTGAAGGTAATCAATGAGCAAAATGCCCTTTGAATCCAAAAAAATTTATGCCATCACTCTGTTTGCCGATAAAGTGGTTTTCGCTTTCTTTGGAGGTGCAGAACCACGTTCTAACCATTGTTTCGACTGTTGTTTAGTTTCGAGTGTACTGTAGTGTATCCAAGTTTCATCGCAAGTAACAAATCGCCTACAAAAATCAACCGGATTCCGCTTATAAAGGTCCAAACACTCATTGGAAATGCGCAAACCAGTGAACTTTTGATCAGTCGTAAGCAATCGCGGCACCCATCTTGCCGAAAGCTTGGAAAGGCCCAATTCTTTCGTTAAAATGTGATGTACGCGTTCTGTTGAAATGTTTACCATGTCTGTTATCTCTCTCACTTTGAGTCGTCGATCTTGCGTAATAATATTATGGATTTTTATAATCATTTCCTAAGAAGTCACGATTTTGGGTGCTCCAGAGAGCACTTCGTCAATACAGCTTGTTCTACCACGTTTAAATTCATTTACCCATCTACTTATTGTGGCGGATGATGGAGCAGATTCACCTAATGTTTCCCGTAACTCATCTTTTATTTCAGTAGCTTTTATACCCTTAATTACGAAGTATTTAATCACCGCCCGATACTCTGCTTTTTTAATTTTAACAAAACGGCGTGTTGCTTCTTTTTCAATCAGCTGTCAAAAATAAACTAATCAACCGATTTATCTAAATATCGGAATGTAAACATATAAATAGGCAACCTAAAATGCAGTGCATTTGTTTAACCAATTAGAGCGCCACCTATGTGTCATTCTTACTACTTGTCAAACTATCCTCGTATATTTTGCTTTAACAATTCGGTTTCGTTGCAATAATTTAATTAATCAAATCACAATAACTTTCGTATTCTCTATAAGCAAACACCTACCATGGTTCCAGTTGCGATGCTGTGATTTATTATCTGCTGATGATGACAATTTAGTTGTCGAAATACGTATACATAACACAAAAATTATTGAGAAAAGGGATTATTTCGGGTTTTTCAATGAGGACATAAAGGATATAACAATTTCTCATCTTCATGTGTGATGGCATTTCTTTCGCACGTGAGCTTGCTAACATTTCTTTGCTCAATAGACATGGTTTTTCTTCTAAAGGGTTTTTCAATAAGGACATAACTCTGTATTTAAATAAAACACAAAATAATTGAGATATTGGACTGCAATTTATTGCAGGTGCAGTATACATGTTACATTTATCTATGGAATTGGAGCTCGTTCGTATGACAACCGCGAGTACGTTTGCAGCGATTGATTCTTTGGAATCCAATTTTCCACCACTCTTTCACACATATCGGCCGGAACGTTGGCAATTTCGCATTCGATATTGTCTCTGAGCTCCTGTAACGCTCTTAGCCTGTTGGTATAAACCAACGACTTAACGTAATATCATAAAAGGAGATCCAGAGGCGTTAAATCGCATAAGCGAAATGGTCACTCGACTATTTCTCGAGATTACGCAGTTACCGTACTTTCCCGTCAATAGATCAATTGTTTGACCAGCTGTGTGGCATGTAGTGTCATCTTGTTGGAACCACATATCATTGATGATTGAAGACTCAATCATCTATGGAACGAATTATATCATTCCACTGGACAAATTTAAAAAAGCAACCTAAAATGGCGCTTTAAAAAGTTCTTCTTTATGACGATAACGTGCCGTCTCGCAGCGGTCAAATCGAAAAATTGGCTTAATTAAGATATCAAGTTGGGTTTCATTGACTCTATAATACAGCTGTGGCATGTGCCAACATTTTGTAGGAACCATATATTGGTGATGTCAAGTCCAATTCTGGCCAAAAGTAGTCTTTCAACATCGCACGATAGCGAACTCCACTGACCGTAACATGGCGATCATTTTCATCGACGAAAAAATATGATCCAATCATACCTCCGACATGAAATCCACACCACACTGTCACTTTTTGTGGTTGTGATGGAGTCTTTTGAAACACATGTGGGTTTATTGCTGTCCAATAACGCATGTTTTGCTTATTCACAAAGCCATTAAGTCAAAAATGAGCTTCATTGCCGAAGATAATTTTTCGATGAAATTCAGGATTTTCTTCAAACTTTAGCAGAGCCGAATCGAAGAAGTTTCTTTGCTTCAAATGATCAGGAGGGTTTAGTTCTTGGATTAATTTGATCTTGTAAGGGCATAAGCCAAGATCTTTATGCAAAATTCGCCACGATGTGGCTTGAGAGATTCCCAATTCCTGCGAACGGCATGGAGTCGGCTGATTGGCTCGTTTTGAATTGAAGCACTTGCGGCTCCGATATTTTCGGTACTTCGACTGGTGCGTTGTCTCATTAGTATAGGGAGATCCAATAGTAAATATTTTGACTCGAATTTATCTACTATAGCACGCACAGCCTGTCTGGTGGGACGATTACTACGAACGAAAAGTGGAGAAAGCGCTCTCAAAGTTGCGACCACCGACTCAGAATTTCAGTAGTAATTTTGAATCATTTCCAAACGTTGCTCGTTCGTGAACTTCACCACGATAAAAATCTTAATCTTGAGTGACGTTTTGACGTTGACAGATTATGAAAAATGTTCAAGGGTACGTTCGTATTAAAAAACAAAATTATTACGCCTCTATTAGAAAACCTATTATTAACCCTATTTCATTAATTTATTCATACACAGTGTCCATCAAAATCTACCCTCAATTTATTTAATGTTTTTAATGGGTGGTTTTTATTTAGTTTTTTATTCATTCAAATATAACAACAGAAAATACCACCTATACCACCCACCATAAGTGTCTGCCCACATGTATATTTTGATATTATTCCAATTAAACAATATTATAGCCTTACTAAAGCCAATATGTTTTTAAATGTTAATTAAAAAATGAACATAGTTCATGCATGTTTTTTAGTATGTAGATATTTAAGTACTTCTTCTTCATTTATTCCATTTGCCCCATCTTTCTTGTTTTTATATTTCCAGCAGAACAACACGCAGTTGAGAGTAGGGGAGGAGAGTATGTTGAATAGGGTAAAAGTTAAACATAAGTTTATTTGCAATATATAACATTTCTCTCACCAGTCTCGTTATTTAATTGCCACACCTCGTATACAGATTTATCGGAAAGTCTTGTGTTTTTTATTTAAATTTGGAATACATCAACTTTAAGTGATTATTGAATACATTTATTTAAAAAAATTAGTAACAAATATTTTGTTCTTCACAGAAAAACTTTTGGAATTACGAACGAATTTTTAAATAAAATTGAAAGCTTAACATTTATTAAGAATAATACCTATCTATACGTGCCAATTATAAATGATGTTTCAAATTTCGCGGTTTTTTTAAAGAATAAATAAAACACATAATTTGCATTCACTTTCAAAAACTTTTTATTGGTAACTGAAGTATCAGTTATGACATCTGTATGCGAAAAATATCTGCCAAATGGCCTCCTCTTGCAGCTCCACAGACGCCCACTCTTTTGTTAAAATTTTCAATGACATTTTGACATAGTTGAGACTCTATCTCACCAATGACACGAATAATTTCATCTTTCAAAGCAGGAATTGATTGTAGATTGTTTTTATAAACCTGACTTCTCACATAACCCCAAAGAAAATAGTCTAACGGTGTCAAATCACATGATCTTGGTGGCCAATTAACATCACCGTTTCTTGAGATTACACGTCCAGGAAATTTTTCTCTCAATAAATCAATTGATTCGTGTGCAAAGTGAGGTGTAGCGCCATCCTGTTGAAACCACATATCCTCTAGATTAATATTCATTATTTCAGGCCACAAAAATTCGATTATCATCCGACGATGTCGATCACCACTGACAGTTACAGCTTCACCAGCAGCATTTTCAAAAAAGTAAGGTCCAAATACACCACTTCACCGTAATGCACACCAAACAGTAACTCGTTTAGGATGCATAGGTTTCTCATGAATAATTCCTGAATTTTTCTCACCCCAGATACGGCAATTTTGTTTATAACATAGCCACCAAGTTCAAGATGTGCCTCATCGGAAAACATTACTTTTTGAGAAAAATCAGCAGGTTGTTCATTGACGAAATTGACAAATGAACGACGTTTTAAATGATCTAGTGGCTTCAGTTCCTGTGTTATTTGAACATTATATGCCTTCAGAGGTAAATCTTTGTGTAAAATACGCCATGTTGTTGATCCACTAAGTCCAAGTTGTTGTGAACGTCGTCTAATGGACATTTCAGGATCTTCAGCAACACTTTCACGAACCAAACCAATATTTTCTTGTGAACGACCACTACGACTGTATTTTTCACTTTTTTGATCTTCCACGGAACCGGTCTCTTGAAATTTTTTAATAATTCGACCAATAGTGCTTTCAGATGGATGATTATGTAAACCATAAAATTCACGTAATTTTCTAAAAACTTTATACAGAACGCTGATTTTCATAAAATAATTCAACAATTTGAACGCGTTATTGTACCGTGTACGAAGCCATTTTTATAAATGTCACACATCACACTTTTTAAATGCCCACATACCCAGACAAATTCAGTGTGCCATCTATATTTTATTTATTCTTAGAAAAAACCGCGCTATTTGAAACACCCTTTAGTTTATTCGATTTAAGTTAGATTCAAAGACAAATTCTTTAAATTTTTGTCATAATATTCCTTAATATTTTTTTAATTATATTCGAAAAACAGGTTTTTGTTTAGAGTAATTTGTTGTGTTTCAATTTTTAAAGATATTAAGTAAAAATCCATTTCACATTTGTAACAATAAAAATACAATCATACTGTTTCATTGTTTATTCAAAATGTTTTAACTATACAACACAATTAAAAATAATTCTGAATAAACAATGAAACAGTATGATTATATTTTTTTGAACTGAAGCACTTACGGCTGCGATATTTTCGGTACTTCGGCTGGCGCGATATCTCACTAGCATAATAACATCCAATAGTGAATATTTTGACTGTGTTGTATATCACATAATTTTCCTTCCCAACCATAAAATAACAAATTTAACCAGCTTTAAACAAAAAAAATAATTTATTTTTGGCGTGCAATTCTTTTAACGAAACTTAATCATATATAAATTAAAAAAACTGTAGCTTTATCAGAAACATACAAACATGTATGTATTTCGTAGCCGTTAAATTATTAAATGTCAAAGGTTAAATCTCTGTAATTACTTCTTATTAACAACACGTGTTTGTATTTTCAATACCAAGAAAAGTATACGAGTATTAGATGAATATTGTTATACAATGTATGTACGTATACAGGTAGCTGCGATTAAATGTTATAGCCACCCCAATAAAATAGGTGTTTCACAATGCAGGTAGTAGTTTCGTGGTGAAGGTATCGGAGAAAGTACGTGTAATCGTTAATAACAGTATTTAAAGCAGAAATTTGTAGAAAAAATGTACATTAGGTGGATATGTAAGATCAAATTTCCTGTTTTGTACATTTAGTAGTATACGAGGGTGGTCCCAGGAGTACCCGATCCAACAAGGAAAATACAAAAATTTTGCAAAGAAATATATTTGCTTTTCAACACAATTTCCTATCAGCTCTATACACTTTTTCCAGCAATGTTCATTAAGTTTTCATTTTTATAATAAGAACTGTCTTGTTCCTCAAAATAGCCATTTACTGTCGACATCACTTCTTCATCGTTGGAAAATCTTTGACCGCTGAGCTGTTTTTTCAAGTTTGGGAACAGAAAATAATCCGAGGGGGCTAAATATGACGAATAGGGTGCATGAGGTAGCAATTCAAACTTTATTTCATTAATTTTGGTCATTACAATAACGGATTTGTAAGCTGGTGCATTGTCTGAATGAAACAACAATTTCTTCTTAGCTAAATGCGGCCGTTTTTGCTTGACTTCTACGCTCAAACGTTGCAATAAGTTCGCATAATACTCGCCGTTGATAGTTTTTTCTTTTTTTAAGATAGTCAATGAAAATTATTCCACGCGCATACAAAAAAACCGATGCCATAACCTTGCCTGCAGGTGAAACGGTCTTTGCCTTCTTTGGAGCCGGTTCTCTCTTTTGAGTCCAATGTTTTGATTGTTCTTTTGTCTCGGGTGTGAATTGATGGACCCATGTTTCATCCATGGTTATGAAACGGCGCAAAAATTCTGCTTTGTTGTTGTGAAATTTCACTAAACACTCAATTGAAACATCTTCACGACACTGTTTTTGCTCGAGTGCGAACAAACGCGGCACATCTTGTACATAGCTTTCTCATGATCAAATTTTTAGATAATATGTGATGTACCACACTTTCTGAAATGCCTACTATGTCTGCTAACTTGCACACTTTCAGTCGACGACCATTCAGTACCGCTTTGTGGATTTTCTTCACTATTTCTAGAGTCGTCCACTGCGATGCTCGTTTGGTAGCAAGTACGGCCTCGTTTAAACTCTTCTACCCAATATTTCACTGTTGTAAACGACGGAGCAGACTCACCCAGAGTAGAATCCGGTTCAGCTTTTATATCGATTGGGCTGAGGCCTTTCAAACAAAAGTTTTGTATCACGATGACCAATTATCTCCATTTTTACAAATTCACTGAAAACGTTCACTATTGATGGCTGACAAACAAATACTAAACAACGTGGCGTCTTCATATTTGAAACATATGCTTTATAGATAGTGTACTTTCTAATACAGTGATATTTTGCAAACAACTACCGCCATCTCTAGGTCAGGCCCTGGCCTTACTTACGGGACCACCCTCGTACTATACGTACAGAAAAAAAGAACGTTTATCGACTTCGAAAATGATTTTAGAGTGCGATTTTTCTTTTGTGAGTTTGTGTTTAAACGTGTATATAAGGAAATATGCTTAAAGAGTAATTAATCTGTGGTTTTACGAGGCCAGTTAATTTTATTACATAAGTACATAAGCAAAAATTGCTAAGACAATAAAGTGTTCGTGTTGGGCAGTGCAAAACAAAATTAATCGTTACTAAACGACTGGCAGGTATCGTAATTTATTAAAAGCGACAGAAAACGTGTTACAACTGTTCGGGAAGATCGACTAATAGAGCAAATCGCGCTCCAGTATAGACGTAAATTCACTCTAGCGATTTTTGCTAAACTTTGTGCCCAACGCGACGCTCCAATTTCTGTGCATGTAGCATGCGGTTGATTGTAGCGAATTTACGTGTGCGAAAACCGCAACGCAAGCCTTTGCTCGTCAATCATTTAAATATAAAACGAATGATTAATTTCATTTATTTAGCAATTTTTTAAATTGCAATTGCACACGTTGAAAATTCAGTCACGTATGTTTGTATGTCTTGGCTATCTACCGTGGTTTGAAGACGTTACATCGATTGGTTCACCAGCTTTCTGTTCGATCCGTAAGACAGTGTACAGTGCTTTCCACTGATTTTTAAAACATACAAATAAATAACAAATATTTGTTATAGGTGTGTCCCATAGTAGTGCTCGCACAGAACTTAAGAAGCACTTTGAAGTTAAACCATATTTTTATCAGTCCACCAACAATTGCATGCTTGCGATCTTACTCCTCGAAGAAAATGCTGCAACTGGTTTAGCAATATATTCGACAAGGATGAGATATTAGATAAGTTTTTCCTCAGTTGAGGCTTGGTTCCACTTATCTGGATATGTTAATAGCAGATGACGTTGGACAGCAAATTCTCCGCTAGATTTCTCTCTGTTTGACTTCGCTAGATTTTTCTTTGCTCGGTTACTTGAAAGACAAAGTCTTTAGCAACATGTTACATACTTTAGAGGAATTGAAGCACTCACTAACCGAAGCAATACACAATATAAATGTGGAGGTATTACAAAATGCTTTTACCAATACGAAGAGACGAGTGTATTTATGTTTGCAGGTCGATGGTGATAATTTTGAACATTTGCTATAGTTCTACAACAATGTTTCTTTACTTGTTTATTTTAAATAGTATTTACAAATCAAAATTATCGCATATGGTCATCTGAGAATCCACATGCGGTCACAGAAACAAGTTTGAATCCTGTAAAGGTTGGAGTTTAGGTTGCTATGTCACGCGGACTTATTGTGGGAGCAGTATTCTTTTCTGACACTATTAATGCAGCTAGATATAGAGAACATACATTAGAACCTTTTATTGATAATCTAGAAGAGGAAGAACTGCACGATGGTTACTTCCAACAAAATAGTGCTACACCACATACAGCATATGCTGCTTGATGAAAGATTAATTAGCAGAAGTTGGCCAGTAAATTCACCAAATTTGATTCCGCTAGATTTCTTTTTTTTTCGGATACTTGAATGACAAAGTCTTTGGCAACATACAGCATTCTTTATTAACAACAAGTGTTTGCATTTTCAATACCTTTGGAGGAATTGGAGTGCTCGATAACAGAAGCAATACACAATACAAATGTGGAGGTATTACAAAATGTTTTTACCAGTATGAATGGATGAGTGGATGTATATTTATAGGTTGATGGTCATTTTGAAAATTTGCTATAGTTCTACAACAATGTTTATTTTAAATACGAGGGAGCGTTTTTATATTCGCGGAATGGGGGACAAGGGGTGGAAATAAAAAAAACAAATCATTTTTCTTTTTCAATATATTCACCTGCAAGACGGATACATTTTTCACATCTTTCAATTAATTTATTTATACCCTCATAAAAAAATGATTTCTCTTTATCTGCAAAATACGCCGAAACTGCCTCCTTGACTTCATCATCGGCAGTAAATTTTTTACCCCGCAGCTCTTTTTTCATTTTCGGAAACAGGTAATAATCACTCGGGGCCAGGTCTGGGCTGTAGGGTGGGTGATTCACAATTTCGAAGCCCACCTTATGCAGGGCAGCTAACCCAACGCGGCTCTTGTGGACGGGCGCGTTGTCGTGCAAAAGCAGAACACCTTTTGTCAATTTTCCCCGTCTTTTCTCTTTAATGGCTTCTTTTAGTCGCTCTAATATTGAAGCGTAATATTCTCCGGTTATAGAAACACCTTTATCTTTATAATCAATCAACAATATTCCTTCCGAGTCCCAAAATACCGTTGCCATGAATTTCCCAGCTGATTGTGACACTTTAAATTTCTTGGGAGGTGCTGTGCCCTTTTTATGCCACTGCATGGAGTCTTGTTTGGACTCAGGTTCATAATGATGAACCCAAGTTTCGTCTCCAGTAACAATTCCACTCAATACACCATCCTTGTCTTCATTACAGAGGTCCAAAAATGCACGCGAACACTCTACGCGCTGTTGTTTTTGCGGCGGTGTGAGCATTCTCGGCACCCATCTTGCGACTTAGACATGCCGAGATGATCGTGTAGGATTTTAAAAATTGTTGTATCGGATACTCCAACCATTTCTGCGAGTTATTTCTTCTTTAGTCGAGCTGGCGTGGTCACCTCAATGCTCCTGCCCGGCCTCGGGTCGTCTTCAAGGGATTCCCTTCCTTGTTTAAATAAACTATGCCACTTGTACACCATGGTTTTTCCTGGACAAGAGTCGCCGTAAACCAATGACATCTCATTCATTATGGTCGCGACTGATTTTCCTTGCCTGGTAAGGAACTTTATAACGGCACGATATTCGATTTTTTCCATATTTCACTTTTCACTCCTGATTATGTTACTTGGTTGACGATAGCTCAAAGACTAACTGTCTAATAACAATGAAACTTCGTATTTATACTAATCATGAGTCGCTGCACAGGCCACGCCCCCAATGCGCCTACTCACCCCTCTACAACCCGCTCATTCCGCGAATATAAAAACGCTCCCTCGTAGTATTTATAAATTGTTTTTAAATAAAGTTTATAGTAATTTTATGGTGCAATAAATATTACATAAGTATGAAATTATTTCTTTCTTTCTTACAAACAAGATTCAGTTATTCATTTACAAAAGCTGTCGAATTATTTTCAATATCCAACAAGTCAATACCAACTATTCAGTGCTGTCAATTTAATTTTCTTTTTCTACCTATGGACACTTGAGATTGCCTGCCCAGTAAAAATTTAAAATAAAAGACATTTGTTTATAGAGATCAAAGTGTTTTAATGAATATATTTAAATTATTGATTAAATATTTTAAAACTGATACTCATTCCAATATTGAATAGTCAAAATTTTTAGTTTCAGTACTACTTGACTCTGACAATGTTAGCTTAGCCATTCTCTAATTAAACGGATTAAATATAATATTGTTGAGTATTATAAGTATATTTTCTTTGTTGATATCAGATTTTTTGTATATTATATAAATTTTCTTACAATCTATATTGTACAATTCCCTATATCAAATTTCATTTTCTTTTTATACCTATGGACCCTTGACGTTGCCCGCCCGGTATTACAACACGTCGAATAATCTAGTATACAAGTAATGCGTTCAAATGATTAAACACCCCTGTTTTAAAGAATTGAAAGAATTAATTTGACAATTGCCAAATTTCTTGCACGTGGGATGTCTTGTAAGTTTTGCATAGTGGGATATAGAGGGCACCAATAATCAAATGTCAGTACTAAAACTTAACCACCATCTTTAGTTAACCTAAATCCAAAGCGTCAGTGCGATACGTGTAGTGTTGTAGCTACAACGAACTGTCAAAGTTGACAAGTTAGTTGAAAAATGGACTTACATAAACCGACAACATTTCCACGGAATTATTTGTTTGCACCACATCAGTCAACATTCACGTCGATGCACAAGATCATCAACGAAGATCGACACGTGACATATCGCCAGATTGAAGTATCATTGGGGATTTTAAAGACTTCAATTCAAAAACTTTTGCAAAAAGAATTGTGTGTAAAAAAATTAATTTCCCGTTGGATACCGCATCTGTTGACCGAAGAACTGAAAGCAGATGAATTGATATCAAAAAACTCTATATCGCTTCAACGCTGGAAACTCTAAAAACGTGTACAACATTGTCGGTGGTGATTAATCTTGGATTTACACATACGAGCCAGAAAATAAACGCCAATCGTCTGTTTGGGAGTTCTAAGGTGAAGAAAAGCCGACAAAAGTCATGCGTTCTCGAAGTGTCTCCAAAAAAATGATCGAGACATTTGTCTCGAAAGCAGGTCATGTAGCAACAATTCCTCTATAAGATCAATAAACTGTTACTGGCGATTGGTGTATAACCATTTATTTGCCGCAAGTCGTCGCTGAGCGTCGAAACACCAACCTCGAACGAGAAATCATCCTCCACCAAAACAATAGGTATGGGTACGTAGTCAATCAAAATTAAAATCGTATATCTGACCATGCCTCTTGTATTTCGGGAAGCGATGCTCTAGCGTCCAGATGGGTAAGAAGATGAATGCAACCCAGATCAGATTATAAAGGAAAAAAACGAAAAGAAAGAAAACTCTAAAAGAATACACGGCAGTAAGATGTAAATGTACATGACGTCAAAGCAATAAATCATACCTTGGGTGTTGAGCGTGTTTATAGTTATAAGTAAAAGTGGTTGTGATATAGTTCCAGCAATTGACTGGCAAATTAACTCTCGCAAGTGTATGTTGCTTCCTTTTCCAACATCTACAATGGGGAAATTTTCCTAACGATTTCTTTACCTTTTCGAAAATCAAGAACGGACTACGTGGTCAAGGGTTCCAGTCATCAAAAGGAGCAGTTGATGCCTTCAAAAACGTAATTTTCACTGTACCAACAAACGAGTGCAACAACTGCTTCCAGAGCTGGTTCGAGCGCATGCAAAACTGCATTAATCTTCTTGGAGAATACTTCGAAAAGGTCTTTAAAATCTGTCTACTGTTTTATTCCAGTTTTATAGGCAAAACTTAAAAGAAAATCCACGTATATTAAGGGTCACGTTAATTCACATGCCAAACATTATAAAAATTTAATCTTCCAGATTTACAATCTTATATAAAATGAAAAATAAAGCAGCTAAAATAAAAATTTTAACAGCATTAGATTAAAAAATAACATAAACCAACCATGACAAACAACATAACAAATGTTTTTAACGCAACTCGCAAGTGTATGTTGCTTCCTTTTCCTATATCCACAGTGCGGAAATTTTCCCAACGATTTCTTTACCTATCCGAAAATCAAGAACGGACTACGTGGTCAAGGGTTCCAGTCATCAAAAGGAGCAGTTGATGCCTTCAAAAACGTAATTTTGACTGTACCAACAAACGAGTGTAACAACTGCTTCCAGAGCTGGTTTGAGCGCATGCAAAAGTGCATTAATCTTCGTGAAGGATACTTCGAAAAGGTCTTTAAAATCTGTCTACTGTTTAATTCCAGTTTTATAGGCAAAACTTAAAAGAAAATCCACGTACGAGGGAGCGTTTTTATATTCGCGGAATGAGCGGGTTGTAGAGGGGTGAGTAGGCGCATTGGGGGCGTGGCCTGTGCAGCGACTCATGATTAGTATAAATACGAAGTTTCATTGTTATTAGACAGTTAGTCTTTGAGCTATCGTCAACCAAGTAACATAATCAGGAGTGAAAAGTGAAATATGGAAAAAATCGAATATCGTGCCGTTATAAAGTTCCTTACCAGGCAAGGAAAATCAGTCGCGACCATAATGAATGAGATGTCATTGGTTTACGGCGACTCTTGTCCAGGAAAAACCATGGTGTACAAGTGGCATAGTTTATTTAAACAAGGAAGGGAATCCCTTGAAGACGACCCGAGGCCGGGCAGGAGCATTGAGGTGACCACGCCAGCACTTATCCAAAAAGTTGAACAAATTGTACTCGAAGATGCTCGACTAAAGAAGAAACAACGCGCAGAAATGGTTGGAGTATCCGATACAACAATTTTTAAAATCCTACACGATCATCTCGGCATGTCTAGGGTCAGCGCAAGATGGGTGCCGAGAATGCTCACGCCGCCGCAAAAACAACAGCGCGTAGAGTGTTCGCGTGCATTTTTGGACCTCTGTAATGAAGACAAGGATGGTGTATTGAGTGGAATTGTTACTGGAGACGAAACTTGGGTTCATCATTATGAACCTGAGTCCAAACAAGACTCCATGCAGTGGCATAAAAAGGGCACAGCACCTCCCAAGAAATTTAAAGTGTCACAATCAGCTGGGAAACTCATGGCAACGGTATTTTGGGACTCGGAAGGAATATTGTTGATTGATTATAAAGATAAAGGTGTTTCTATAACCGGAGAATATTATGCTTCAATATTAGAGCGACTAAAAGAAGCCATTAAAGAGAAAAGACGGGGAAAATTGATATAAGGTGTTCTGCTTTTGCACGACAACGCGCCCGTCCACAAGAGCCGCGTTGCGTTAGCTGCCCTGCATAAGGTGGGCTTCGAAATTGTGAATCACCCACCCTACAGCCCAGACCTGGCCCCGAGTGATTATTACCTGTTTCCGAAAATGAAAAAAGAGCTGCGGGGTAAAAAATTTACTGCCGATGATGAAGTCAAGGGGGCAGTTTCGGCGTATTTTGCAGATAAAGAGAAATCATTTTTTTATGAGGGTATAAATAAATTAATCGAAAGATGTGAAAAATGTATCCGTCTTGCAGGTGAATATATTGAAAAAGAAAAATAATTTGGTTTTTTTAATTCCACCCTTTGTCCCCCATTCCGCGAATATAAAAACGCTCCCTCGTATATTAAGGGTCACGTTAATTCACATGCCAAACATTATAAAAATTTAATCTTCCAGATTTACAATCTTATATAAAATGAAAAAATAAAGCAGCTAAAATAAAAATTTTAACAGCATTAGATTAAAAAATAACATAAACCGACCATGACAAACAACATAACAAATGTTTTTAAAAATAGCCATTACGGAATCTCCTTTATTTTTTTTTTGATTTCCAACTGTATTCCACTAAATTTAACCGGCGACGTTCTTTCTAAACGTAAACGATTTATCCAACTTTCACGTGAATGACGCAAAAAAAGCCCACTATTTACACTCAGAGAATCCAATCTGGATACGAAATGTACTAAATTTAAAAAAGAAGCCGCGTCTAGAATCCACGGCGCGCAATCATCAATGAATACGTGCGTGCGCAAGATACAATTTAATTGCGGGCATTCCGAAATCTCGCGGTAGAGTGTGCGATACATCTGGCGCGTCGTGGTCGTCGTTAGATCTTGTATTGTTTGTCAGTGAAGAAGTTGACGCGATGTTTTCGGAATTGTTGAAACAGGTACGTGTTTGGGAAGCGATTCAAAGTATGTTTAAATGTGATGAACGTGGCTTTAACTTTATACGCTTGTTTTAATAACCTCGATTGTTTTACCTCAGTGGGAGACGTTAAATTTAAATTTGCCGTATGCATAACATCAGCTAACATGCGATGACAAGTGTTATAAATATAATTACGTTGTAATCGGTTGATTATAATCGATTATTGACCCTTATTTATACGTAAACATACGCAAAATCTCGGTCGTAATTTATTTTAAAAAGAAAACAATTAAAAAGTGTTTAATTATCTGGATTTATGCTTTTCATTAGGATTCGCTCTGTATATCAATTTAACACATTAAAATATTATTTATTTACATTTAGAAAGCTTGCTAAAGTAATATTTGTTACAATTATGTTAAAATATGCATGTGACCGCTTCTTTTGTAAACTATTTTGTAAACTTCTGTAAACTATCAAGAGCTGATAACACATAAGATAAAATTGTTTACTAGAATACATATATGTAGTACGAATATGTAAATTTGTGGAAAAGTAAGTTAAATTCTAAATTGACATAGAAACAAAGAGCATTCATTAAATTTACATTACTTCTTCGTTACTACGTCATTTAATTACGAGGGAGCGTTTTTATATTCGCGGAATGGGGGACAAGGGGTGGAAATAAAAAAACCAAATTATTTTTCTTTTTCAATATATTCACCTGCAAGACGGATACATTTTTCACATCTTTCAATTAATTTATTTATACCCTCATAAAAAAATGATTTCTCTTTATCTGCAAAATACGCCCAAACTGCCTCCTTGACTTCATCATCGGCAGTAAATTTTTTACCCCGCAGCTCCTTTTTCATTTTCGGAAACAGGTAATAATCACTCGAGGCCAGGTCTGGGCTGTAGGGTGGGTGATTCACAATTTCGAAGCTCACCTTATGCAGAGCAGCTAACGCAACGCGGCTCTTGTGGACGGGCGCGTTGTCGTGCAAAAGCAGAACACCTTTTGTCAATTTTCCCCGTCTTTTCTCTTTAAGGCTTCTTTTAGTCGCTCTAATATTGAAGCGTAATATTCTCCGGTTATAGAAACACCTTTATCTTTATAATCAATCAACAATATTCCTTCCGAGTCCCAAAATACCGTTGCTATGAGTTTCCCAGCTGATTGTGACACTTTAAATTTCTTGGGAGGTGCTGTGCCCTTTTTATGCCACTGCATGGAGTCTTGTTTGGACTCAGTTTCATAATGATGACCCCAAGTTTCGTCTCCAGTAACAATTCCACTCAATACACCATCCTTGTCTTCATTACAGAGGTCCAAAAATGCACGCGAACACTCTACGCGCTGTTGTTTTTGCGGCGGCGTGAGCATTCTCGGCACCCATCTTGCGCTGACCTTAGACATGCCGAGATGATCGTGAAGGATTTTAAAAATTGTTGTATCGGATACTCCAACCATTTCTGCGAGTTGTTTCTTCTTTAGTCGAGCATCTTCGAGTACAATTTGTTCAACTTTTTGGATAAGTGCTGGCGTGGTCACCTCAATGCTCCTGCCCGGCCTCGGGTCGTCTTCAAGGGATTCCCTTCCTTGTTTAAATAAACTATGCCACTTGTACACCATGGTTTTTCCTGGACAAGAGTCGCCGTAAACCAATGACATCTCATTCGTTATGGTCGCGACTGATTTTCCTTGCCTGGTAAGGAACTTTATAACGGCACGATATTCGATTTTTTCCATATTTCACTTTTCACTCCTGATTATGTTACTTGGTTGACGATAGCTCAAAGACAAACTGTCTAATAACAATGGAACTTCGTATTTATACTAATCGTGAGTCGCTGCACAGGCCACGCCCCCAATGCGCCTACTCACCCCTCTACAACCCGCTCATTCCGCGAATATAAAAGCGCTACCTCGTAGAATTTGGCATACTTTTTTGTAAATTTACACATACAAACGTTTAATTCTAAAATATAATTTTATCCTGTGTTATCAGTATTATTTAACAAGAATTGGCGAAGCTCTGGGTTCACAATGGCGTACAGTCTCGCCGAAAAGACTGGATATGTACGACTGAAATTAAAATAAATGTAATTAAGTACCTTTTAATTTTTTACGTGTGGATGTATTTTAACGTGAAAATGCGGTGTAACATTGTACAAAGGGTAGTAAGAAAGTTTTGCAGTACAGCTTCTTTTGCTTAATTTTTTCAAAGTAATTTCCTCTACACTCAATACACCTCTCCATCCTCCGAAACCAATCTTTAAACCAGTTCTGCCAAGTTTCACTAGGGAGTAAAGCACACAAGTTGTCCCAAGCCCGCCGAAGATCTGTAGGGAGGGTGCTCGAGAAGTTTCAATCCTGTCGTGGTCAAATATTCGGTGCAGGCTTTGGCGCGGTGAGCTGGAGCATTATGGTGATGGAGGAACCAGGTGTCCATTCTCGACTTTGGCCGCAGGTTCTTCATAGATCCAATGAGTTTAGGCGGGCACTGTTCAGTATACCACTTAGCTGTGACTGTCTTCTGTGTGTCCAAAACAACGCGTTTCATAATTCCACTCGATTTGAAAAATACAGCTTTTCTTCTTTACAGATCTGGATTTTCTGGGTGTGTCCTCATTATCAAAGACCCAAACTTTGTTTTGAGCTTTAGTCGGCACATCGTAATAGTACAGCCAAGTCTCGTCACCTGTCACGATGTTGTTGACATACCGAGATTGTCCCTTATTAAACTTTTTTAGCATCTCCTGGCACCAATTCACACGTCGTGTCATCTGCTCTTCAGTTTTTCAGTCAGTCGATCCGGTACACCGAGAGAACAAAGTTTCTTCACGTGCAAATGATCATGCAGAATCGAACGAATTGCTGGTGTATTTAGGCCTGAAGTACCCTTTATCTGTTGGTAGGTCACTCGTCTGTCCTCGTGAAGCATTTTCCTCATAGTAGTAACGTTTTCATCCGTAACTGATGTTGGTGGCTTTCCCGGCCTCTCAGCATCCTCCACAGTTAAATTTCCCCTTTGGAATTTTGTATACCACCTAAATATCGTGGGATGTGGACAAACATCACCTAGTGCAAGTGTTATTTCTTCGAAGCACTGGTTTATGTTTATACCACGCACGAAATTATAACGCAAAACTGCCCTTATCTCATTGCGTGACGACGATGCCATCGCAAGCACTTTACACTCTCACTGCTAATGAATAACTGAGCCCATCGACATGGCGCAGCGGCTACTATGCACGTATGAACATGTGTCAACATGCAGCAACAAGCAGCTTCCTACAATTCATTGTTGCGTCATATTGCAAAACTTTCCTAGTCCCCTTCCTATACAATGTTACGCAAAAGAAATATCATACATCTCAATATAAGAATTTTCTGAAAATTTATAGTAGTAGGCCATAGATCAGGGCAAAAACAAAAATATCACCCGACAACTTATTCTTCTGATGGTTTCCAATTGGAGTTTTGTTCGCTTAACGCTGTAAAGTATATGTCTGTCAATATGCAGTATGGAAACGTCGCAGAATGACTTTCAAACTACTATTTTAAACTAGGTTTCTCATACAACCAAAGTCATCAAAATTTAATGACAGCTTTTGCTGTTTTCGATTGTTATAATAATAAATTCTCGGTTCATAATAATTTATTTTTTTTAAAAACTGATTTGGAAGATAATAAAAACAAAAATATTTCTAGTACAACACCGATGGATATGCCGTCATCGAAGGATTCCTTTCCGATGAAGAAGTGGAGCTTTTGAAAGATGAAATCGAGAAGATAACCAAAGACATGCCCGAAAAGTCCAAACGGGCAATTTTCAGTACGACCAATCCACAAGTATCGCAGGTTCGTATGTTTACCATGCTATGCGTGCATTAACAATTTAATTAATTTAAAAATGCGATAAAAGTAGTGCCGAAAGATCAAACTTTTAATTTTTCATTGTCTTATATATTGCAACGGGTTTATTTTACCTTTTGGTTATTTTTGGCGCTTAGAAGTGCGACTTTTTCGTAAAGTTATTATTTCGTTCATATTTTGTGCACATCATTGTATAATACTTACATCATTTTCATATTCTTTCACTTATACTGCTCGAATTATAAACTGCATTTTATTGAATTCATTTCATTACGGCCCTGTGTCGTTATATTTTCTTATTTTAGAAGAATACCTTTTATTTTTCTTGTTTAAAATTATACCCATTATTTCTGTTTATGGTAAATAATTAGTCTCTCAAGAGGACATTCTAACGCCGTCTAGAAGGTTCTAGATTCAATACAAATGCATGAATACGGCGATATATGGAACACATTGTTATTCTATTGCCTCTCTCTGTGTCAAGAAAAAAGTTTCCCAGACTTTGTGGTACCACGTCAATTAATAAGATCGAGAAATCTTAGTCATCCACCTTCCTATTAGATGGTCGTTCAACGCTTTTTCTATCATCTTGATTACCCTTCGACACCAAAATCCAACAACGAATAACTAGCAATATTTCCTTGCAGCACGTTTTAAATACAGTCATCTAGACACTGAAGAGGTGTACACACAATTGTTACAATTTATTACAATTGTTGAACAAATCTTCGGGTTCACAGAAGAGTACAGCCTCGCCGGGAGGGTTAGATAGATGCGATTATAAATAAAATAAGTCATTTTATAGTTCCTGTATATGCTAACATAGGAAAACGATTTAGAAATTTATTTTCACTGGGCGAAGTTAACAATCCACCTTTGCGAGACATCATCGCGTCACTGACATGATGCAAGCTATCGATAATGCTTGCACGCGTAGGGAGCGAAGGTGGTTTCTATCACCAGTTATCCGGAGGATTATTCAAGCTTATTAGTTACTCTATGTCTGTACAAAATTTGGTTTAAAAATATATACTTTTACTGGATGATTCGTTTTTTGGTAACATCGTATGTATTAAACGAGGATTTATATAATTTTCGGTATATCTACGTCACGAATGATAGTATACAGCGATACTAGATATTAAATTATCACCCTTTGTATTTCATAATCCTTATTGCATATGTCAGTATCAAAAAAATGCATGAAATATGTGTAAAACTATTAAAAAAACTGACAAAACTTTATATATTCTAATAATCGTAACGTAAACTAATATTAGAAACGTGTTTACTCTAAGAAGTCATTAAAAGTGTTTAACGTGTTATGAAACAAAAATAGAAAATATGAGTTTACTTATAATATAAAACCGAGGACCGTTACAATACGCAAACGACGTTTCCACTGTAAGGCATGCAATTAAAATGATGTCTGGATGTAAAGAAGTTAATGCCTATCATATTATTACATCTAATGAAATGTAAATAAATTTTATGTTTATTAAAGTGCGCTGTAATGTTAAGAATGTTAAGAAGCGAATTTAAAATACATTAGTCGAACTATTTAGATATCATTTCTAATTCGCTGATATTTATAGAAGATTGCGAATATTTTCTTTTAATTTACGCTGTCGTAATTAGTTATAAATAAATTTATTTTTGGATGTTAGAATGACTAATGTCGGCTGCCAAAATTGAAATTTGCAATTAAAATTTTGAAAGAAAAACAATCTGATTAAACGCCAAGTAACTATTGAGAATAAAGAAAAAAAATCAAAATAATAAGCAATTGTAATTTTAGCAAAAACTAACTTATCAAATACAAAAATAAATTGTATTTTCTTTTGCTTTTTTTTTGTTCCCAACTTGATTCGAAAATATTCTAAAAATCTACTTGAATTTTTCAAAATTGATCACGGTTATTACCTTCAAACCACCAAAATAGATATGGACATCGTCTGATATTGCATGCAGTTATAACCGGGATGTCTGAGCAAAGTGCTTTATAATTTCAAACACAGATGGAGATCCAACTTTCTCATATATATACTTGTTATATATCCCACCTTATATGGCCGTGACAACAATATCTGTCGAACGACAACTGAGGTTGCCTGACGAGTCTTAATCAAAGACGAAACGATTGTCGTAATCGTGTTCCTGGTCATCAGATAGTTACTTGTTCATTTATTCATGTATTATTTCTGCTCAAAAGTACTAATTTTTCAACTTTACTAAAAATATTACGGAAGAATTTTAAATTTCTATTCTAATCTGTCCAATGCTTAGATAAATCCTACTCTTTGAAAGAGGCTTTTTCCCAACTTAATTCAATAATTTTCGAAAAATTCTCTTGAATAACGATACCATTTTTCAAAATTACTTGCTCAAGTTTATCACCTGCAAACCATCAGAATACCAGGTTGTTCAATAAGCTTTGTCGTTCGATAAGAGATGGCGCTATTAGCTTTGTCGTTTTATTTTTCTAAAAAT
Organism: Dermolepida albohirtum; assembly: GCA_031893035.1. Taxonomy (NCBI): domain Eukaryota; kingdom Metazoa; phylum Arthropoda; class Insecta; order Coleoptera; family Scarabaeidae; genus Dermolepida; species Dermolepida albohirtum. The sequence goes on along the minus strand of JAVIWB010002221.1, from coordinate 36,896 downwards.
TGTACCACTCTTTTATAAACACGTGTGAAGTTTCCTCATTTTATATTTTCTCATGCGTATATTCGCAGGTGTTTAAAGTTGTCGTGTCACAGTACTTTTTTACAATGAAAAAAATTGAATATCGTGCAGTGATAACATTCTTATTTTTGGAATACGCGGCAGCAAAACAAATCCATGAACGTTCGTTAAAAGTGTATAAGGACTCTTCACTTTCAATTAGGACAGTACAAGTCTTGAAGGCGATCCACGTGAAGAATGTCCAAAAAGTACAACACCAGAAATCGTAAAAATACAGGATATGGTTTTGGAAGATCGTCGATTAAGCGGGATTTAGTAGAAGACTTAGGCATCCCATTAGATAATATGAACAATATTTTGGCTTAAGTTTTGGGATTCAGAAAGTTGTATGCTAAATGAGTGCCGCATTCGTTAACAATGGAACCAAAATACATTTGAATGTGACTTTTTGAGCAACATTTGAAGCGTTTCAGAAAGAACAAAAACAACTTTGTGCGTCGTTTGATATGGATGAGAATTGGGTCTACCACCATGATCGTCAATCAAAATAAGAGTCTAAGGAGTGGTGTGAACCCGGTACTTCAGCTCCGAAACGAGTTAGGGTACAGAAATCGGCCAGGAAGGTGTTTCAGTTTTTTAAGATGTAAAAGGAATTTTGTTCGTGGAATTCCTCCGAACTGGTAAAACAATAAACTCAGATTAATATTGTTACCTTTTGAATCAGCTGGTTGTAAAAAATCGTGAGAAAAGACCTAGTTTATGAAAGAAAAAAAATCATTTTTCATCAAGACAACGCATCCTCTTAAACAGCTCAAGTTTAGCTTAGTTTATCGTTTCACTAGTTTGTAGGCAATCCACGAACAAAATTCCTTTTGCATCTCAAAAAAAACCATCGCCAAAATCACTGAATGTGTACGAGTTGTTGCAACAACCATCCTATTCGCCAGATTTAGCTCTCTCTGACCTCTAGCTGTTCTCACATCTCAAAAAATCCATGCGTGGAAAACGATTTTCCGACTTCTCACTTCAGGGATGGAATTCATAAATTAGAAGATCACTGGTACATGTGTATTGAAGTTCAGGGATGTTACATTAAATAATAAAATGTATTTCGGACTTCGAAACATAAAATCGTGTTTTTCTTATCGAACGACAGGAACTTATTGAACAACCTGGTAGATATGGAACCGCAAAAAGACAGAATTGTGACTTAAATAGTACGAGACAATATAACGTTTATTAATTTATGTATTACTTGTATTTAAGAATGTTAATTTCAACTTTACTAACGAAATGATGATTCATAGCATCGATAGATGCTATGCTTCGTTATATATAAAATTATCCTTTTCTACTTTCATAACTTAATTCTTCTTTATTTATTTCCTTTTCAGAACAAAGACACTTATTTCTTAGATAGCGCCGACAAAATAAGTTATTTCTTCGAAAAGGACGCAATAGGACCCGAAGGCGATCTACTGGTGGAACCTCATTTGGCACTTAACAAAATAGGTCATGCCTTGCACGAACTGAACGACCTCTTCAGAGAAGTAACCTTGGACGTGCGAGTCAAAGAAACGTGTTTCCAGCTGGGCTTCGAGGATCCCGTCATACCTCAGAGCATGTACATATTTAAAAACCCCGGACATGGCGGAGAAGGTATGCGCAGCGTAATAATCTATATAAATACGTGTTACCACCAAAACAACATGCGTTATTCGTGTCGCCTGCATATTTTTATTTTGATGACTAAGCGGAAATAATTTGAAATCGTGCCAATGCAAAAAAAGCGCGCGGGTGTCTTTTGTAAATCTATTTTGGCTCGGGAACGTGTATTTTCACATACCATATCGGTGAAACTGTGACATAGCGTTGTACTAAATGAATAAAAATTGAATTTAATGTTACCTTTCTCAACTAAAAAAAATTTTTAATAAAATTGTTTCTTTTTTACTGTGGGAATCAACGTGCTGAATAACCATTTAAAAAATATAGCCACAAGATATCAATAATAATAATAATAATAATCTTTAATGCCCAACAGATATTGGATCCAATTACAGGGTATTACATGCAAACATATAAGTTCTATACAATGTAAGATATGCATAATAAAATAATATAACTTGTTTTAGTACTAAATATACAAAAACAAAAACGTAGTACCCAACCAAACAAGAAGACCGTAATTAAAATTATATTCGAAAGGGATCGCTGTACAAGTTGTTAGCGTTTCAACACATATTTTCCAGTTGAACCTTGTAAAAGCCATTGGTCCTTGCGCTAATTATTAAAAAGATTGCAGACGATCTAATATTCAGTCCAAAGATGATAAAACCAATTTGAAATAGTAGCCCAATAGAATCAATTATATTACGAATCAATTTCAAAAGGAATCCACCACTAGTGTCTTCTCTGCGTACACAAAGTGTTCTGAAATTTTATCTAATTAGTAGACTGTCATATTTCATATGTCGTGCCAACAGCAGGATAATTGTCCGTCAATTCTATACGATAAATATACTTCATAAATCTCTTCTGAACACGTTTCAGAGGTAACTGCTGATATTTATAATGCGATCACCACACTACTGAAGCGTATTCCATTTTGGATCGGACAAGAGGGCAATAGAAACTCTTTAAAATGTGCAAGTTACTAAAGCTCATGCTTGACCGTATAAGAAACTCTAGACTTCTGGTAGCTGCTGTAGTTAGGTCACTTGTATACTTAGAAAAGCCTAGGTGGAAATCGAACAAAACTTCGTCTTTGAAATTGGACACTCTAGATAGAATAGATTGATGAATTTTATATTCAGTCAAACGACGCATCGCTACTAAAAGAGAAAAGAGTACATTTGTTGATGTTTAACTGAATCTGATTACAGATAGACTATTCATCTACAATGCATACATTTATTATAGGTTTGGAGCTAGCACTCTGCCATCAAAGATCCAAAGATATCGTTTCCATGGATATTGGACGAACGGGAGCCCAAATGGGAACTGTGGTGAACTCCTGATTAGATATCAAAGAGATTAAATGAGAAACCATTATAATGATCGTAACTACAACGATTTTGCAGATCAGAAGAAAATAGAATATTCGAAGAGAAGCTAAGAGATGTCGACTTAGAAATCAAAATGCCGTTATTTATAGTATCGAAAACTTTGCTGAAGTCCATATATATAATATCAATTTGTTGACATTTATCAAGTTTTTGACTCTAAATAACAGTAGATCTACTGGAAATAAAACCAAGGGGGCCCGAATAGGAATCCTGAAGAACTCCATATTAGATATCAAAGAGATTAAATGAGAAACCATTATAATGATCGCAACTACAACGATTTTGCACATCAGAAGAAAATAGAATATTCGAAGCAAAGCCAAGAGATGTCGATTTAGAAATCAAAATGCCATACTTTATAGTATCGATATTATATATATATATATATATATATATATATATATATATATATATATATATATATATCGACTTGTTGACTTTTATAAAGTTGGTGTAAAAGCATGCTAATTAATTGATAAAATCAAAATTTGAAAAGATACTGTCTACAGTTATTGATATTTGAACGATCCCCATTTTTAAACACTGGTATAATCCTGCTAATCTTTAAACTATTCGGAAAACTTGAATAAATACATAAACTTGAAATAAGTAATAAGAGTTCTGCAGAGTATTTCGGCACAATCCCTGACAAAAAGAAAACTAGGCCAACCATCATGTCCACGAGCCGTACATGAAGCAAAACAGAGGCCAAAACATCTTCAGTTGCAATGAAGTTTATATGTTGAGTATCGAAATTGATATCTTTACATCCAAAGTCGACGTCAGTTCATCTCGTGTTGTACGAAATAGAAAATAAGCCGACGAAAAATTCATCTCAGATAGTCCATCAATAAGAGTACCATTGAACGATAAGCAACTCGGTATCCTAGTGGTACCTCGCTTAAAATTAACAAATCTCCAGAAATGATTAGGACTGTGTGCAATGCCATTCCCCATGGTAACTCGTGACTGACTTTAACTTGAACCCTAGCACGAAGTCTTGAAAATTCATTGCGGTGGGCTGTAAATTACCAAAATATGAACAAAAAAAATTCCCACTGTACTTTTAATAATAAACACCACCGTAAAATGATATTCCTCCTGTATTATTCTTCATAGAAGCTGCTAAAAACTATACGCTGGCAGAGGAGCTTAAAGAAGCTTTGTGAGTTAAAAATGCTTTGTAGTCGAAACTTAGAAAGTGTAAGGTTCTTGTAAGAAGACTTCTATTAAGCTGTAAGTGAAACAATTTAAGAAACTCAGTTTGTTCTTCACAGTATATCTCAGAAATTATAGATAACATAGGACAAACTAATATTTTACATCTCGACGTACAAAAAGCATTTGACCAAATTAACAAATTTATCTACTTGACAAGCAAGAAGTATAACATAAGTAGGACCTCTTTTGGATTGAATCGCTTCATAGTTAACGAACAGTGTGGTTCAACGATTGTTTATTCTAAGTTATTCGACCATCGCTAGGGGAATTATGTAAAAAACGACCATTTTCGTGTACGGATATGAGTTATTGCATAAAATTGTACGAGACAAGGACACCGAGAAATAATTATGCCAGATTTAATCCTCCACCTCTGACAAAACTTTAACACACATAATTCGAATAAATAAATCGTTATTATAACTTATTTCCAATATTTCGTGGTATGCTATTTATAATTAATAATTTTAAAACAGTTGTAGCTCACCAAGATGCTTCCTATCTCCACACCGAACCAGTTAAAGTAGTAGGCTTTTGGATTGCCTTGGAAGATGCCACATTGGAAAACGGATGCCTTCGATTTATCAAAGGTTCCCATAAGAGTGGAGTTCACAGACGATACATAAGAAACCCTGATAAAGATTCAGAAGAATTATTAATCTATGACAGGTCGTCCCCGTTTTACCAAAAAAGTGCTTTCATGCCAGTGCCTGTTCCAAAGGGTGGGTAAAACCTGCTTTCCTCTAACTCGTTTTATTTCGTTCAATATTGTAGGTTCTTGCGTTTTAATTCACGGTCAAGTTGTACACTACAGTGAAGCAAATAGATCTAACAAATCGAGACATGCTTATACCTTCCACGTTGTCGAGAGCAAAGATGTTAAATATTCCGAAGAAAATTGGTTACAATTACCTGAAGGAAAATCTTTTCTACATTTGTATAAAAACTAGATTTTTGTAAATAATAGATTTTTCTGAGAATATATTTGTATACATATTTTTTAATTCTTTTGTAATATACAATATAAATAAATGTTATATTAAAGAAGTGAAGTATTTTCAAATGGAAAAGGTCATGCGCGTCATCTTCTACCATTTAGTGAAACTAATATTCAATTTAAATGCCCAATAAAAAAGCGCTCTATTTTATCAACACTACCAAACGGAAAAACGGTTAAATTTGAATATCATAACCTGTAAAAGCTTTCAAATTACTTAATTTCGAATAATATGAACCGTAAACGTATTTTAATTATATAATTATGTTCGAGTTACTAATTGGCTTATTCGCGGGACTCAAGAACTTAATATATTATGGTTTATTGCTCAGTTATGAAATTGGAAAATTTCTAATCAAACTAGGACAACTTTCATTATTTATTTTGGGGTACCTGTACGACGTTCTTCATGTATTAGTGACTGTGATATGTGAAGACTTTGTTGTATTTTTGCGTGATATATTTGAATATATAACATGTATTTTAGATTTCATAGGCAATACATGTGGATTTACATATCACTTTATACAGACTGGAATTGAAAATTTTAAATATTATGTTTCACTTGGAAAGGATACGCTTTCAACATTCACCAACAATTTAGTATATGGGCACCTGAAAATGTATACAATTATAGGCCAGTTATTTATTGGAGTGAAACAATTGTTTATATTATTGGGCTCAGGAATATGGTTTCTACTAACGTTGATACCATTAAGCATTATTTATTCATTCTCTCTTTGCACTTACTATGTGGGAAGTTGCATTGAGGAATTAGTTAATGTGATTTACATATTATTTAGACCAATTATAAAATTTGCTCAAGATGTTATAGACTTTACATTCGACGTGCCATTCGAAGCTGCAGCAGGTTTGATTGCTGGAAGTTGTCTCGCATATTTAATTATAAAATTCCATATGATAGCCTACGAATTTATAAAGGAACAGATTTTGTTTCTTTTTCGGTATATGCGTGTTACTATGAGAAATAATTTACAAACTAGAGAATACCAATTACGAACGACTGTTACATTTGTTAGTCCCAATGCAAACACTTCCAGGAATGGTGATATATATTGTGTTATATGTCAGGAACGTGAGAAGTGCATTCTGATACTGCCGTGTAAACACGTATGCCTATGTGGAGAGTGTAAAGACTTACTTTACCGATATCATAGTAGATGTCCTGTCTGTCGTTCCTATGTTAATAAGACAATGAAAGTCTTTGTTTAAGTTATTTCTCCTATGAGATTCTTGTATACGTTATAGTATAATATAATTTTTTTGTTATATACAATTTGGCCAACACTTTTTGAGTAATATGTTTAATAGAAAATGATTAACTAGATTTTTCAAAGGGCTGTTTTATGTACCTTTTGTATTCAATTTTATTATACAAAAATAAAGTTTTATAAATATCTATAATTTGTTGTGTTTTTAAGGAATCGGAAATAAAAAGTTTTCTAAGAGGAATTACACGATATAAATTGTAAGAACATTTATATACAAGAAATCTGATATCAACAAAGAAAATACACTTATAATACTCAACAATATTATATTTCTTACAGTTGATTGGAGATTTGCTAAGCTAATATTGTCAGATTCAAGTAGTACTGAAACTAAAAATTTTATAATCTTTGTCGAGTATTCAATGTTGGAACGAGTATAAGTAGTGGCTTTTCAGGTTTAAAATTTTTAATCAGTAAAATAAATATACTCATTAGAACACTTTGACTTCTATAAACAATTTCTTACTTAAAATTGTTACCGGGCAGGCAACCTCAAGTGTCCAAAGATAAAAAAAAATGAAATTGGAAAGACTAAGTAGTTGGTATGGATTTATTGAATATATCTTGATAGCTCTAATAAATGAATAACTGAATGGTATGGATTTATTGAATATATCTTGATAGCTCTAATAAATGAATAACTGAATGTTGTATGCAAGAGAGAAAAAAAGATTTCATTTTATATTTATTGCTATATAAATTAACATACTTTAATAACTGATGCGGCTTTGCATGATGATAATCCATGCTCCAAAACTGACGACGTTGTTTACATGTTAAGAAATGTTACACGCTGTTAAAATAAAACCAAATACAAATTTATAATATAGTACATGGATTAAACACGTGGCGTTTACTATTAAAGTGTCTTCCACAATCCATAATATCGTACGACAAAATACTAATGTTGCAAATAACTGGTTTAATTGTAGTTCCTGTATATTCTAACGTAGGAAAACGATAAATATCTATATTTATTTATACCCCTGACAGTTAGCCATCTACATTTGCGAGGTATCTTCCCGTAATTGACATGGTGCAACGTCAGTACGCGTTCGCCCTCCGTTAGTTGCTCCCGCTGGTTACTCAAAGGATTGTTTAATTTTTCAAATCACAAACGCCTTATTCGGAAACGACAGCTTACATTTAAATATAAATAGAATAGCATTTACATCGGTAGATGTCGATAGCACTGGAAATTTGTTCATAGTAAGCTGCTTAGTAAACTGCTGCCTTTCTTTTGATACAAGTTTGTATGGTGTCATCTGCGCGTTCACTCTGCAAATAGAACCACTTACTTCTTTTGCTATCCATATCTACTTTTTCAATAAAACCAATAGCGATTTGTATCATAGATATAGACTGCTTTATATTATCAGTAGTTATTGGAAGAAATGCTCTTTGCACCTTTCTTGATTTAATTCAATAATTCATCACTTGTCAATTCACCGTCGTGTGATTTTAGGAGTGTTTCTATATCAGATACATTCAAATCAATAGATCCTGCACATACTATGACTGAATTATGAAAGTCTCTATTTGATAAACAACTTGTTTATTGTCATTACACCATTCTTTAAATTTCATAAACTGCTTTTCGTAATTGACACAAAATATTCGATGCGAAGTAAATATTTGAAAAGAAAAAATTAATTAAATCCTGATATAGTGAGGAAATTGGTGCTATAGAACCATACTTATTATAAAAAAATCAAATACTAATCTTACTAATCATTTTTATTACTTATATAACAGGTAAAATTGCTTATTAACGTGATTTAAAATAAAATATTAAAAATCTTAGGCTTGGTGATCGATTAAGTACATCATTAAATTAATATCATTCTAGGTCGGCCAATATCTCTCTCTTTAGATCAGCATGTTCTTTATTACCATCGACTTCTCTACAAAGAAAAACAAAATTGTTAATTACAACATGAAAATGAAAATGTGAACTCAGTATAAAAGATATTATTGGTAGATATTCAGCAAAGTGTATTTTGCAAGAAGTTATTGTATATATCATGCAAATAGATTAGAATTATCACACAATCTAATACTTTTGTAAAAAGGAATATAAAATATGAAAAGATTTATTGTTTTAATATTGAATCTACGTAAATGAAATTAATCACTGCCGAGAAAGCAATGAGTATCACGTCCGTTTCACTGTAATTCTGTAGCTCATCAGGTAGTTTTGGCTTTGCTAGCAGTTCTCTACACATCTGGTGGGTATTATATATTATCAAAATGTTAATACGAAGAAAAGGAACTATATATATGTATATCCATCTCTCAAACAGAAGTGAAAGCACTTACATCACTTTGCTTGTCATGTTCTATTATACTTTTAAAGCGATATCAATGCTTGCATTTCTATCTGAGAGTTGGACATGTATACAGTTCTCTCTTTGCTTTGTATTATTATTTTTTCCACCTGCGATATAGACATTCGACTTGGTAAATGTTTTCAATGTAGTTCCGTCTTGTCGGCATTGAACACTCGAAGAGCACTGTAACCAGTACTTTCAATATGCAGCTTGAATCATTTCACAAATTCTGCAGTGCCTTCTTTAAAAACACTCGCAGTTTCACCTGCAAACTTGATATTATGTAGATTGTACCTTTTCTTGAATTTGTCAAACTAGTCTTTACTAGTAACAAAAGATATAGACTTCATTTTAATTCTTTCTTCATCTATTCTTTTATCTTGCAATTCATCATTTTCTGTATTTATTTGATTAAAAATTGACGAGGTTTTTCTTTGTATAATATGTATATCCATGCCAATGTTCTTCATGTTATTATCATCTATCCAATTAATTATTTTTCCATTCTCACCATAACATAGTCTCTTGTATATTATCATAGAACTTGTTGATATAGCTTCTTTTACTGCTAGTTTAATAACAACAGCATTCTTTTTAATTGAGCGAATTGTAGTTTCATTTAACTTATGCAAACAAGCACCTTCATTAATTTTTAAATCTTTTCTAACATCTGCATTATATTTAATTTTATTTATAAATTTAATTGACTTCATGTATATTCTAGAGCATTATCTGGAAACTTGTCTAACGATGGCAAAATTTGAATACGAGACTTTATTGCAACAAAAATGAAAGTGATTCTTAGTAAGAATTTATAGAAAATATTGAAATAAAATGAAAAGATTATTAATTCATTGCAAGGTCACATGTTCATTATTTATATTTACTTACTTCTGCATAAACGCTCTTAATGTATCTTTTGTACTTTCAGGTATAAAATTCTTTTTCAAAACATTGTGCAAAGCTATTAAACAACCATCAATATTCCACGTCGGCTTGAATTTTTTATCTTCACTCTGTGAACAAAAATAATTACGTTTACAATTTCAATTGAAAAATTAATCACTAAACTAACCTTAATCAATCCAAGGTTAACTAAAAGTGTATTATTTATAATAGACAAGTTATTCAGGTTTTGTGCTTGAGTGAAAAGTTGTTTGAATAATTGTTCGCTGCACTTCAACACTTTTTGTATATTTTCTTCACCTTTAATTACAACATTTAAAGATCCCACTTTCATCAAGATCCCTATTAAAATTTCTACATGGTTTTCCACGTTTCTTTCGGCTTCTGTTATTAGCAAATTCGACACGTTATTACCTAAGGCTAAAAAGTTATCGGCGTTGGGTTTATTTAGGAAGTCTGTAACATTCGCAATCTTTTCGTTTAAAGTTAATTTTTCTATTATCTGGATTTCATCCTTGGATATATTATGATTGTTCTTTAGTTGTAAAGTTTCTATATTTACGTTAATTTTATCTTCTGATTCTTTGCTGTTGTCCTCGTCGCTTTCTACTTCTTCCTCTTTGTACTCATTTTCATCACTGTCATCTTCACTTTCTGCTGTTTCATCTTCACTTAAACTACCAAGAACATTTAATTTACCTAAAAATATATAAAAAATACATTAAATGCTGTTGTATTCTAATTCCAATTATATTTTGTACAAGCTCCTACCCATATCTGCTAATCTATTTCTCACAGTATTTTTTCCATCACTTCCAAAGTGATTTCCATCCAAAATTAAAGTTCTCAGTTGCTTTTTGTTCGATAATACCTTAATTAATTCCAGTGCACCATCCAATTTAATTTCATTGAAGCCGACTGTAACTGATTCTATTTCCATGCAATTTTTCAAACCAGAAGCGAGGTATTTCGCACCCTTATTTTTTATCAAGCAGTCACCAAAATTAATTTCTTTTAAATTTTGTAAGTGGGGTAAAATATTTGCAATAGCCTTACAGCCAGTCGGTCTAATAGTATTATCATTTAAATTAAGAATTTTTAAGTTTTTATTGTTTTTAAAGGCTTGTGATAGTGCCGTTATTCCAATATGATAGATACCATTTTGAGGCATTGCAATTTCTTCCAGGGTACCAATTGTCTAGAATGAATTATGTATATAAATGTAAATTATTAAGTATCGAAATATTCTTACATTAAAAACTTCTGCTAAAGCTACTGCACCATCATTTTCCAATCTATTTCTACCTGCGATAAAAACTTTTAATGCTAATGCTTTACCCTGCATTTTACTGCATTCATAACAATCCAATAAAGCTTTTGCTAATAATTTTCCACCTCCTATGCCTAACCCGTTATTATTCAGTCTCAGTTCTTCCAAAGCATAACATGAGGAACTTCGCAACAAGGATGCTAAGCCTTCAACTCCAATTGGTCCAAATGCATTATCACTAAGATCTAGTTCTGTTAGTGTAGCTTTAGCTGTTACAAGACCGTTTCCAAGAAATTGCTGCAAAAATAATTTATGTAAGTGATACAATTAGATTATTATATTTTACGTACTAAAGCCTTTGGTATTTCTTCTTTTAAACGACCAGTAAACATATCTTTCCATAACGCCCTTTTAAATTCAGGATGTTTTTCTAATGCACATGCAATAGCTTCAGAGGCATCAACTCCTAATGTATTACCTTCCAGATTGAGGTATTGCAAATCTGTACAAGCATTAATTGCTTCAACAACGGATTTAGCTACGAATATAAAATAAGAATTTAGTTACAGCTAATTTATGAATTATAGTGAATTTACCATCATTTCCGGAATTTAATTTTAAAGATTGACCGGCGAAAGAAACTCCAGATGCTGTAACGTGTGTATTTTCCAAGGCTGCGGTAACATCTTCTACACTAACCATCTTTTTTATTTAAAAAATATAAAATAATATGTACAAATCACGTTTAACTACAGAGCGGTAATTATAGTACGTTAAAAATCTGAAAATTTGAAAAGGACGTCAACAAGGTTATACTAATATAAGCCTTATTGTCATTTACATAAGACATTCTAACCTAAAATATGTCAAATGTGTGCTTTACTCTGTGTAATGCCAACATTTAAATCTTAGGGGAATTAAGTTTTTATTTATTTTTTTTTTAATAAATATTCTTACTAGATTTTTTAATGAAAATATTTTAGGGGGTCTACATCTAACTTTAAAAATAATGACAGAGCTCTAAATATCTTTTTAATAACCCTATAACGTTTGTTTTATATGTTGTACTATACCGAAATAGTTTATGTTAGCATTCTTTACTTAGTACTGTCCTCCTCTAAAGCAATCCAAAACATTTGCGACGGCGAGCATGGTAATAATTATAATTTTTTCGATTTTGAAAGCGATAATTTTGACTGACAGACTATCTCGACAATATAAGGCTTAATCATTTATGGAACGAATTATATCATTCCACTGGACAAATTAAAAAAAGCAACCCAAAATGGCGCTTTAAAAAGTTCTTCTTTATGACGATAACGTGCCGTCTCGCAGCGGTCAAATCGAAAAATTGGCTTAATTAAGATATCAAGTTGGGTTTCATTGACTCTATAATACAGTTGTGGCATGTGGCAACATCTTGTAGGAACCACATATTACTGATGTTGAGTTCATCCAATTCTGTCCAAAAATAGTCTTTCAACATGGCACGATAACGAACTCTATTGACCGTAACAGGGCGACCATTTTCATCGACGACAAAATATGGCCCAATCACACCTTCGGCATGAAATCCACATCACACGGTCACTTTTCGTGGTTGTAATGGAGTCTTTTGAACCATATGTGAGTTTGCTGCTGTCTAATAACGCGTATTTTGCTTATTGATAAAGCCATTAAGCCAAAAATTAGCTTCACGACTGAAGATAATTTTTTGATGAAATTCAGGACTATAGCAGAGTCCAATCGGAGAAGTTTCTGAAGCTTCGAATAATCAAGTGGCTTCAGTTCTTGAGTTAGTCAAGATCTTTAAGCAAAATTCGCCATAATGTGGTTTGAGAGATTCCCAATTCCTGCGAACGGCATGGAATCCACTGTTTTGGCTCATTTTGAACGGAAGCACGTACAGCTGCGATATTTTCGGTACTTCGACTGGTGCGTTGTCTCGCTGGCATAGGAACATCCAGTAGTGAATATTTTGACTCGAATTTATCCACTATAGCACGCACAGCTTGTTTGATGTGACGATTATTACGAATTAAAATTGGAATAAGCGCTCTTAAAGTTGCGACCACCGCCTCAGAATGTCGGTAGCAATTTTTAATAATTTCCTAACGTTGCTTGTTAGTGAACTTCACCATGATAAAAATGTTAACCTTGATTGACGTTTTGACGTTGACAGATCATGAAAAACGTTAAAGGGTGCGTTCGTATTAAAAGACAAAATTGTTGTGTGCCTATTGGAAAACCTGATATATGTTTGTTCGATTGTTTTATTTGCAGTGATCATCTAAGAGGATTTTCATTTATTTAATTTTTACTGTTCCTTTCATCAACATTCTGAGTGTACGATTATTTAATTGTGCACTGTATATTTGTAAAAATAAAAAAGGTAATAATTTTTTGCATAAAATATAAATTCAAGGATAAGTGTTACAAATTAAATTATAAATGCGAGTAGAACGCGCCTGTCTATAATTTATGCTTAGTAATCGTAAATTGCATTTTATTAGATGACTATTATGTGTGTTTTCTTACAAAATATAATGCGATTTTATCTAATTACTACGCAAAATTATGCAATTTCATGCAATGACTACACAAAAGATATATAATTGACGATACGATTTCAAGAGTATTATGACCTTTGACAACAGTATTCTTGGTTATCTATGTTAAAATGTACAATAAGTTGCTAATTAAATGCCACTGGAAAGGAATGTAGCATGTATTGTGGGTTGCGAAATACGGCGCATCGAGCGATACAAAAATGAGAATATTCTGGGTGTGAATTGAAATTAATTACTCTTAGCTTATTCAAGCATAGCGTTCAATCATTTATGCCGCAGATAAAACTTATAACCAGTATCATATTTGTTGAGGCAGAATACCTAGAAAGCCGCTGTCACTTGGAATAAATCGCAGTCGCCACCCGAGTGGGATACATATTGACGGCGCGACGTTCACCGTAACGGGTTGCAGTTGTTCTTTGAATACTATAGTTTGTTGTTGTATATAATGTATATTTTTATCAGTGCATGTACATTTCGAGTCTAATTTCATATTACAAAAAATCAAATCAAATCAATTGAATGATTTGGTTAGAGACTTTGGTTTTCCAAAGGACTCAGCGGAGGTTTTCTCCTACGGCAGAAGAAGCAGCAGTTTTGATGAGAAGTGAAAACGATATTACAAGGACTATTAAACAAGATCATTCGGTTTTACTAATTTTGTGTAGTTTTTATGAAAAATGTTGATTACTTATGATTTTAATAAAATGTAAAATAAAATATATAAAATGTATTTGACTTACTATTCCTAAAATACATCTGCTTTTTTATGAGAAAACCCTACGTGATAGTAAAAAAAACTGTTTTCGTTTTTGAGTACAGCACTGAAAAACACACAAAAAAATAGTGAAAACAATTTTTAAAAAGTATTTTTGATCATGGTACTAATTTTTGAAACGAACATTTTAAATAATTACTAACAAATATATCTTCAATCTCCAATACTACATTGAAAAAAGAAATAAGAGAGGTAGAGACATAGACGATGAAAATGGACGAAATAACAAATTCTAAGTAGATTTTATTATCTACACACGTGTAACGTGTACGAGGATAGTTTGACAAATAGTGAGAATGACATATAGGTGGCGCTCTAAATGGTAAAACAAATGCACTGTAATTTAGGTTGCCTATTTATATGTTTACATTCCGAAATTTAGATAAATCGGTTGATTAGTTTATTTTTGACAGCTGATTGAAAAGGAAGCAACACGTCATTTTGTTAAAATGGAAAAAGCAGAGTATCGTGCGGTAATTAAATACTTCGTAATTAAGGGCATGAAAGCTACCGAAATAAAAGATGAGTAACGGGAAACAATAGGTGAATCTGCTCCATCATCCGCCACAATAAGAAGATAGGTAAATGAATTTAAACTTGGTAGAACAAGCTGTTTTGATGAAGCGCGCTCTGGAGCACCCAAAATCGTGACTTCTAAGGGAATGATTATAAAAATCCATAATATTATTACGCAAGATCGACGACTCAAAGTGAGAGAACTAGCAGACTTGGTAAACATTTCAACAGAACGCGTACACCACATTTTAACGAAAGAATTGGGCCATTCCAAGCTTTCGGCAAGATGGGTGCCGCGATTGCTTACGACTTATCAAAAGTTCACTCGTTTGCACATTTCCAATGAGTGTTTGGATATTTATAAGCGGAATCCGGTTGATTTTTATAGGCGATTTGTTACTTGCGTTGGAACTTGGATACACTACAGTACACCTGATACTAAACAACAGTCGAAACAATGCTTAGAACGAGGTTCTGCACCTCCAAAGAAAGCGAAAACCAGTTTATCGGCAAACAAGATGATGGCATCAATTTTTTGGGATTCGAAGGGCATTTTGCTCATTGATTACCTTCAGAAAGGTGCCACAATAAACGGACAATATTATGCAGAACTTCTACAAAAATTAAATGTTGAGATTCGTGCTAAACGGCCAGGAATGGCAAAGAAAGAGAGTCCGTTTCACCAAGACAACGCTTCCTCGCATACCAGCACAGTTGCGATGTCCAAAATCTACGAGTTGCATTTTCAATTAGTACCGCATGCACCGTATTCGCCGGATATAGCCCCTTCCCACTTCCACCTTTTTCCAAAATTGAAAACGGCACTAGGTGGAAAGAAATTTTCGTCTAACGACGAGCTTATCATCTTCGTAAATGAGTATTTTGCAAGCCTTCCGGAATCGCATTTTAGAGATGACATAAGGGCATTGGAGCACCGTTGGAATAAATGTATTGCTCTTTAAGGAGAATATATTGAAAAATAAAAATTATTTTGTATTTAAAAAATTCGTTTTTCTTTTCCATTCTCACTACTTGTCAAACTACCCTCGTATATACATTTTATTTAATAGTATGTTAAAGTATAAGTTTAAAAAATTAACAAAATGATTCCCATAAGGAACGAGAATCATTCATCATCAACACAATACAAAATCGACATAAATATCTGCTGTACTCTGTGCGCAGAGTTCAGCTGTTATATTGTATTATTACTTATTACTATAACACACAATGTAATTCGTATACACTTTTATTCAGGTTCAATATATTACATGACCATTACAATTCTACCAACTCTATATCATAACATCAGCAACCCACAATACAATGGAGTGCATTGCCACTTTCTTTCCAGCGACATTTAATTTGAAACTTATTGTACACATCCTTTGGGAGTCAGATAACGGATGATTTAAGAATACTGGACGCGCAACATGAAGGCAGTGGATAACTAGATTGGTACTTTTGTTAGCGTCGAATCGCGCAAGTTTACGGTGCTAGTTAGAGTAACGACATACTTTTAACCTCTAATTATTGTCACGGAAACACATAAACACCAAATAAAATCGTAATCGCCATAAAATGGGTATCATAGGCAAGATTATTTTTTTTGGTGTCGTCGCTCTGGCCATTTTTATTGGTATTAAATTGAATGCTCTATTTGAAGTTCCACCCATTCCGAAACTGGAAGATACATGGTGGGGTCCAGGACAACCATCGAAAATTGATACATCTATTAAACCTTTCAAAATAAGCGTTCCTGAAAAGGTAATTTCGTTTTTATTACTATTTTATTTTGTTTTTTTTTATTTTTTATATATTCTATCGGCCAACATACATATATACATACACATCTAAGTATTCAATGTAATCAAATAATTGTTGCTTAAATGGTTCCGTTATATAAGGCGGTACGTTATCATAAATCGTTAGAATGAAAACGACAATCATACCAAAAGCAATAATCAAAAATTATGCATTGCAAATGATTAAATGATTACAGGTCATCAAGAAATTTTATCTTTATTGTCGTATTATATAATATGTAAATAAAGAAAAAAAAACTTGTATATCCAAGGCAAAATCAACAACTATATACAGCAAAGCTCAAAGGTATACAGTTGAGGTTATGTACAAGGCATAGCGATTTAATCCTTGGGACGAAACATTAAAGAAAGTACGCGGTGTGTCTGAAAAGTTTCAAGACTAAAATTACAAAAATTTTTTAGAATTTTATACTCCGTTTACATTAGAATAAACGGTAATTTTGATGAAGCCTGTGATTGATTAATTTAATCACTGAAGGTTGATATATAACCCCTTTCCACATTAATTTTCGTATTCGTTTGTTTAATTTCCCACTAACAAAAGTAAGATACGAAAAAGAACTGAACTTTATTAAGAATATCGCGAGATACAATAGTCTTGACTCGGAAATAATCAATGGATTAACTAGGAAGGAAAACATAAGAAAAACAATCCGGTATACCACATGTCTGTCACCTCAGAGCAATCGGAGTGGTTGTATGTTTACCTTTTCACCGTTTGACGAAATATTTAAATAGTGTTTTTAAAGAGCGATTTTCAAGTCACATTGCGGTCCACTAACTCCATCAAATCCCTTTTAGAAAATGCAAAAGACAAAGTCGAGGATAACACAAAATCGGGAATTTACGGTATTAAATGTCTAGATTGCAGTAAACAATACATCGGCCAAACAAAACGATCAATGGAAACCCGGCATAAAGAACATATTGTGTACATAAAATTCAATCGGCCAGAAAAATCCGGTTTAGCAAAACATGTGTTGGAATGTAATCGCAATATTAACGCGGATTGTTTGCATTTGATAAAGAACGTGTGTAATTATCGCAAATTAGATACGTATGAAAGCATGTACATTTTGAAGAACAAAGGCCATGTGTTGAACACTGACCCGGGGCCCAATCATAACTCATCTTTCTTTGGTCTCTTAAATGACGTACAAAGGAGAGTGCCATAAATCACATGTAGGTATTTGTCTTTTCTTTCCCTGTTTCCTTTTTTCTATTTATCTTTTATCTTAGTTTAGACTAGAATGCAATTTTTAAAAATCATGTGAAATGAATATATAGTGTGCGTTTTTGCTTTCAACGGTACGGTTCGTGTGCAAAATTTGTTTTCGTACGGGTATTTTGCAGTAGTTTTCTAGGTGTCGCACCCTGTTTAATTATCTGCTGATTATGACAACTTAGTTGTCGAAATACGTATACAGAATACGAAAATTAGTGTGGAAAGGGGTTATCTATCAACCATCAGTGATTAAATTACAATAAACGTTTATTTGGAAAAAGCGGTAAATTCAAAAGTTATGTACAAGGCATAGCGATATTATTCTTGGGATACAACTTTAAAGAAAATACGCGATGAAATGAAAAGTTCCAAGACTGAAATTTCTTGAAACAATTTCTAGGATTTTGCAATCCCTTTACATTAGAATAAACGTCTGTTTGTTAAAAGCGAGAAATTCAAAAGTTTTACCTAGAAGAAAAAGTAAATTAGTGTGTATAAAAATTCTCAAAACTATATACTAGTACAATCATATTTATATGTACATATTTATTAAATAAATTTATATTACGCATATTAATGGTGCATAATGGTGAATTTTACATAATTTCTAGCGAATATCGAATAAAAGAAATCTTGTAGTAAATTTAATACCTAATAATTGATAATTCTGAACCCGCTTAATGAAATTGCTTGAGCATCTTACGGATTTAAATTTAGGATACGAGGTTTAATATAAAACTGCTTTAAGCTACGTTGCCCATGTCGTCAATACCGTCTGTGAATGTCCGTCCAAGTCTGTTTAAACTCACGAATGCGTTTTGGAGATTTAATAAAAACTTTTTTGATAGAAACTAAAAATTGATCTACTTTTGGATAACTGTTTCTAATAAACTCAACTAAAAGATGACATGTATGTATGTAGCAAACAGGTTACATGAAGCAATTTAGGATAAGATTGTTTTAGTAACTTTCCAGCTTTAACCATATTCGAACCCCCATTTATAACCAACATTACAAGTTGGGTTGCCGATATATTGAACTTTCCAAAGGTATGTTTTATAGTCCCTACTATCTTTTACGCGTTTGTCTTCTGTAATATTCTACTACATAAAAAAGAGCCAAGGAAATCTCACGACTTTTAAAGTGCGCACTAACACATTTGAAATAACTATTCTTTCTTGCATCCGTTGTTTCATCTACCCGTCACCCATATCTTTTTATTCTTTAACTCTGTTTTTATTTGATCCGTAACCGTGTTTTTCATCCAATGAAAATTATATCGTAATTGACCTATTGTTGGCAATCTCCATTCTGGAAAGTATTTCCCCCAAAAGTTTCGAAAGCCTTCATTGTCTACAATATTTTGTGGAATGTTCCGCACACTTAATATAAAAATAAAGTCATATGGAAATTTATAATATGGTACATCACGTTGCGCATTTATCCGGTGGTTATTTGCTAGTAACATATCTTTTACACATACGTATAATGTTGGTATTGCAAACAGTACATTTAATAGTAATACCAGTGTATTCTAATATCGAAAATCGGTTAAAAAATCTATTAACACTCGTCGAACATAACAAAGAATGCCGTCGATTCGCCATCATCAATCTAATTCGGCATTCATACACATACCATACGCATATGAATCTGGACTTCGGGTATATCCCGCCAATGAATGCGCATTATGCAGGCACATTATGAACTGACTTCTGTTTGTGCTACTGTAAATTTTCCTTAATTTGAATTTTACAAGCCTCTCTAAGTTATTAAGAGATATTAAATGTTTTTAAGCGGAAAGTAATGCGGTGCCATTCATTGAGTTTACACCAGAGTACGGAGAGTGATCGCATTAAATTCGCTCGCGAACGAATTCAATTCGAGCGAGTTATATTTTCTACATTAAAAAGAACTATTCTTACGAGTTGAGTTTGTGCTCGCGAGTTTAATGATAAAACTCGTGAACGCAAATTTTAAAACGAACGAATTAAATAAAATTGTGCTCGCGAGCAGAATTTTTTCCTACCCTTGTTTACACTGACTCGTGTATAACTGCAGTCCATATTAAACGATTTTCAGAGTGTATATATATATATTGTTAGTTAATATTTGTATCAGTACTCAGTTCCAATATTTACAATTGGAAATGAATTGCTAAAATTAACTTTTTTTTATTGATTAAATATAAAAAATTTTCCATATAGAGATAAACATAGATAAGTCGTCTCCAAATAAAACCAAATAAACACTTCACTGGAGATCAAATAAATATGTATATTTTAGAATATTTACTTCA
This sequence comes from Dermolepida albohirtum, assembly GCA_031893035.1. Lineage (NCBI taxonomy): Eukaryota > Metazoa > Arthropoda > Insecta > Coleoptera > Scarabaeidae > Dermolepida > Dermolepida albohirtum. The sequence goes on along the minus strand of JAVIWB010002221.1, from coordinate 16,580 downwards.
AGAAAAGTCATGATAACATGAGATTCGTGTCAATATTTCGTTTTTATCTGAGAGTAAGTAATAAAATTGTTTCTAAATCGTTGAAAAATATACGAGTGTAAATAAACTTATAATTCAAAATTAAATTTATATTTCGACAATCTGTAATGTAACCAAATATATTTCATTTTTATTTAATAAAAACATCACATAATTGAATGATGTAATAAAAATTAAAAACATGTGTTTGTTTAACCACTTAAGATTGATATATAACCCCTTTCCACATTAATTTTCGTATTCTATATACGTATTTCGACAATTAAGTTGTCAACAGCAGACAATCAAACAGTGGTGCACCTGGAAAATATGGCAAAAATCCACACGAAACTAATTGCGTACACGATCTGTACCGTCGAAAGCCAAAACGCACACTGTCACATCGTCTGCTGATGGTGACAACTTAGTTATCGAAACACGTATACAAAATACGAAAATTAATGTGGAAATGGGTTATATATCAGCTATAAGTGATTAAGTTAATCAACCACAGTCTACAATTTGCCTACATGTGTTTGTATTTGTCCCTTTTGTCTACAGGTTCTGTTAGATCTAAAAGAAAGATTAAAGAATGCCAGGCCATTCACGCCGCCTCTAGAAGGGGTCCGTCAGCATTATGGAATAAATGCCAATTTGCTGTCAGAAATTGTCGAATTTTGGAAGACCCAATACGACTGGCGCGAAAGAGAAAGATGGATGAACCGTTACCCTCAATTTACGACCAACATACAAGGTCTAGACATACACTTCATGCGCGTAAAGCCAACTCAAACTGAGGGTTTGAAGGTACTTCCTCTGTTATTGCTGCACGGCTGGCCCGGGTCCGTCAGGGAATTTTACGAAATAATTCCGATGCTGACGACACCTAGAAAAGGTGAGAAGTTTGTATTCGAGGTGATAGTGCCGTCATTGCCTGGATATGGTTTTTCGCAGGGAGCCGCCAAACCGGGTCTGGCCACACCTCAAATGGCAGTTATTTTTAAAAATTTAATGACCCGTCTGGGCTTCGACAAATTCTACATTCAAGGTGGAGATTGGGGCGCGTTAATTGTATCAAATATGGCCACCTTGTTCCCGGATAAAGTTCTCGGTGTTCACTCCAACATGTGCTTCATCGATTCACCCATGGTCAGTCTAAAATTAGTTTTGGGAAGCTTTTATCCACCTCTAGTAGTCGACAAGAAATTTGAACACAGACTTTATCCACTGTCTTCTTTCTGGGAAAATCTGCTTTTGGAATTTGGGTACATGCATCTACAAGCAACGAAACCAGATACTGTTGGTGCCGGTTTAAATGACTCTCCTGTCGGTTTAGCCGCGTATATACTCGAAAAATTCACGACCTGGACGAATGGCGCTTGGAAAGATAAGGATGATGGCGGTTTGAAACAGAAGTATTCGTACGTCGACTTGTTAGATAATGTAATGATATACTGGGTGACCAATTCCATCACTACATCTATGCGGTTATATTCAGAGTCGTTTACTAAAGCCACGATGGGATTGAAATTGTCAAGGTAATGTTCCATTTTATTTTACTACTTTTCATAGATTTAATTAGAGAATGTTAAGTTTGAAAGATAAAAAGTATTTTAGAAAGCTTAATCAATATCAAATAATCTTTTAAAAGACTCTGTTTCCCTTTGAGAAATTTAAATTTAATTTTTTTTTAATCAGCGAAAGCGACAGAAAAATAAATATTCTTTTATTGGAAAAAGATGAGGTGGTGTAAAATATTTTAATTTTTGGAGATTAAAAATTATATGAATTTGGTAATTTTAAGTCTCTTTTGGCTTAAAAAAATGTTGTTTCCTTCGTTCTTTGCTTCTAAGATGCAATAAATAGAGACAAAATGTAGTAATAGTTATGTAGAGTACCGTACGTAGTCCCATCACGGAGTGCGGTCTTAGTACATCACTATAGCTGTGAGAGAATTATGATATGTAATATTCGTTATGTTGTAACAATGTGTTCCATTCTTAAAATAGTGCAGAAACAATATATTTAGTGTGTGGTAACCTTTTATTTTGTTGTAATTCACAGTCTTCTTCACTTGTTAAAAACAACTTAGTAAATTCTGCGTAAAACATTGCAAAATCATGTAGGCTGTGTATGCGATGAAATCGAAAACGATATTAAATCCGATTTGAATAATAAAAAATTGTAGTTTTATGTGGCTGAGATTACAAACAGTAAAAAATTCTGTTGTCAATGTCGTAGTACAAACACTGGAACTTTAATAGTGTCAGTATCGTTGTTACTAGTTAGTAAAAGATTAGAGAAATATTCTAAGTATTATAATTTTGAAAGTAGTGCTAAATGCGTTGATCAATTTTAAGCTCTCAACAGAGGAAGTGTTGTTACAGTTAAATTTTCAACTTGTGTACGAGGTTTGCTTAAAAGGAAAGGTGAGTTTTGAATTTTCGCGCGCTGTGTTCATTCGATTATCGAATTTTTTTTTGTTATGTCGGTACACATGTGTTAGTCATATGTTGGCATTATCAGCCAATTTGGATTAGTAGTTTGTTATTGACAACTGAAAAGCTTAGTCATGTTTGTGTGTTCTTCGATTTTTGGACTTTTGAAAAAAATGGATCAAATAATATGTATTAAATTTTGCGTTAAAAATGGAATAAAGTGCTCCAAGGCACTTGAAATGTTGACTGTGGCATTCGGCGAGTCCACTTTGTCTCAAAAAAGTGTTTATAAGTGGTACAAGCGCTTTACAGAAGGCCGAGAAAATGCACGCCAAGTTCGATAAAATGTGAAGGTTTTGCTCACTATTTTCTTCGATTACAATGGCGTGGTGCATCATGAGTTCTTGCCAACAGGTCGTGCGGTTAATAAGGAATACTACAAGGGAGTTATGCAACGTTTGTGTGAAGCAATACGGCTCAAACGATCGGAATTGTGGAAAAGAAAATCATGGATTCTGCATCACGATAATGTACCAGCTCACACATTAATGCTTGTTCGTGATTTTTTGACCAAAAACAACACCCTAATCATGCCTCAACCACCTTATTCACCAGGTTTGGCTCCCTGCGACTTTTTCCTATTCCCAAAAACTGAAGAGACCAATGAAAGGAAAGCGTTTTGTCACAATTGATGAGATAAAGTTAGAATCGAAGAACGAGCTGATGGCCACACCGAAAAGCTTTGAGGATGCGAAGAAGCGCTGGCATAAGTGCATTATATCTGAGGGGAATTACTTTGAAGGGGACAAAATGGATATTGATGAATAAATAAATACTTCTCAAAAAAATTCAAAATTCACCTTTTCTTTTGAACAAACCTCGTATATGCTGTATTTTTCGGCATCCAAATTTAAAACTTCTCTCTGTAACCTTAATTTTTTCGTTATACGGTCGAGCAGTTGCTATAACGGCACTTAAGCAGAATCTTCGGATACAGTGACATTGTCTGGATAACATTCTTCTTTAGCACATTAAACAACCTTATAAGACAGATGTCCATTCTTTACGGCTTCCCTAAATTAAATTATATTGCGGTCGTATCAATTTTGCTTCCACAAAAAGTGATAGTGCTTGTTCTGGTGTAAGTTTTATTACCATTATATTCATCGAAGTTCTTTTTGATACCTTGATGTACTTTTTGGTAACGTATTTGTCGTATATTTAAATACAGAAGCTGCAACAGATTTTCCAGCAGAATGTAGACTCATTTACACTGCATACACAAGTTCATCAACAGTTACTTCTGAACGCAAAGAAGCAGTTTTACGTCGCTTTGGTCAATTACTGCTTATTAGAAAACTCAATTTTGCGACGACCGCGGCTTGAACCCAAAGAAGTCCGAGATGTCTTGAACTCAACAAATTTCTTCAACCAATTTTCGTTGTTGGCTTTTATTCTAGCCATCCTTTGTTTTTATTTTTGCCATCTCACAGTAAATTGAAGCTTAAAATATGAGAAAATAGAAGGAATTTGTTTCTTTTGAACATCCCAGCAGTCCACTGTTAGAAAAAGTATTGTTTCAAACTAAAGGATGTTTCAAATTGATCGTTTTTTTTAAGAATAAATAAAATATAGATGGCGCACTGAATATTTCTGGGTGTGTGGGCATTTAAAAAGTGTGAAGTATGACATTTATAAAAATGGCTTCGTTCACGGTACAACAACGCGTTCAAATTGTTGAATTATTTTATGAAAATCAGCGTTCTGTGAAAAGAGCTTTTAGAAAATTACGTGAATTTTATGGTTCACATAATCGTCCATCTGAAAGCACTATTGGTCGAATTATTAAAAAATTTCAAGAGACCGGTTCCGTGGAAGACCAAAAAAGTGAAAAATACAGTCGTAGTGGTCGTTCACAAGAAAATATTGGTTTGGTTCGTGAAAGTGTTGCTGAAGATCTTGAAATGTCCATTAGACGACGTTCACAACAACTTGGACTTAGTGGATCAACAACATGGCCTATTTTACACAAGGATTTAGCTATAAAGGCATATAAGGTTCAAATAACACAGGAACTGAGGCTATTAGATCATTTAAAACGTCGTTCATTTGTCAATTTCATCAATGAACAACCAACTGATTTTTCTCAAAAAATGTTTTCCGATGAGGCACATTTTGAACTTGGCGGCTATGTTAATAAACAAAATTGCCGTATCTGGGGTGAGGCAAATCTACGAATTATTCATGAGAAACCTATGCATCCTAGACGAGTTACTGTTTGGTGTGGATTATGGTCAAGTGGTGTAATTGGACCATACTTCTTTGAAAATGCTGCTGGTAAAGCTGTAACTGTCAATGGTGATCGATATCGTCAGATGATAACCGAATTTTTGTGGCCTGAATTAATGAATATTGATCTAGAGAGTATGTGGTGTCAACAGGATGGCGCTACACGTCACTTTGCACACGAATCAATTGATTTATTGAGAGAAAACTTTCTTGGACGCATAATCTCAAGAAGCGGTGATGTCAATTGGCCATCAGGATCATGTGATTTGACATCGTTAGACTATTTTCTTTTTGGTTATGTGAAAAGTCAGGTTTATAAAAACAATCCACAATCAATTCTTGCTTTGAAAGATGAAATTAATGATATAGAGCCTCAATTATGTCAAAATGTCATTGAAAGTTTTAACAAAAGAGTGGACGTCTGATATTATTTTTCGTATATACATGTCATAACTGATACTTCAATTACTAATAAAAAGTTTTTGAAAGTGAATGCAAATTATGTGTTTTCATCATAATCATTAATTCTTCATTTGTATAAAATATGTGGTCTTGATCTAATCTAGAAGCGACAAGGAACTAATGGTTATATTAGCCTTATAAATTAAATCCGAAATAAATTATTTTTGCTTTGACAAGTTAAAATGGACTTTAATAAGAGAATAGGAAATATGAGCAGTCTCTTATTGTAGGGCTAGTACATATGTACAATGTATACAGAGTGCTGTAATATAAAAATCATAGATTGGGCTAATTGGAAACACAACTTCAAGACTTTGATGATAAAGATATTTTAGAAAATCCGTTCTATTGATATCATATATTTATGTGTGTAATTTGTGATAAAATAGTTTCGTTTTTAAATGCTTTCAATAAATACATAAGTACTTACTTTCAGGAATAGAGTCCATAACAAAAATCACTATAAAATCTGAATCAAAGTTCAAACAAAAAAGTTAATGTTACGATACATGATACTGGATTTGGGTACGTTGTAGTTAAAATTTAAACTGGTACCTTCCCTAAATTTCTAGCATTATAGTAGGTTTTTAGGCGGTTTCAGATAGGTCCGTTTATCCCCGTTTTAGGATCACTTAGTAAAAAATGTAAATATGCGATTCCGAGAATTGATTTATGGTCAGCAATTTGATACTTTCGCCTCCGCAGCCATAGCATGCGACAACTTTGACACGTATTTACGACCATCCTAGAAGGATTTACACCACTCAAAGACTGTTCTGAGTGATTAACACTCTTCGCCAAACTGTTTACGAGGATAGTTTGACAAGTAGTGAGAATGACACATAGGTGGCGCTCTAATTGGTAAAACAAATGCACTATAATTTAGGTTGCTTATTTATATGTTTACATTCCGATATTTAGATAAATCGGTTGATTAGTTTATTTTTGACAACTGATTGAAAAAGAAGCAACACGTCGTGTTGTTAAAATGGAAAAAGCAGAGTATCGTGCGGTGATTAAATACTTCGTAATTAAGGGTATGAAAGCTACCGAAATAAAAGATGAGTTACAGGAAACATTAGGTGAATCTGCTCCATCATCCGCCACAATAAGTAGATGGGTAAATGAATTTAAACGTGGTAGAACAAGCTGTGTTGATGAAGCGTGCTCTGGAGCACCCAAAATCGTGACTTCTAAGGAAATGATTATAAAAATCCATAATATTATTACGCAAGATTGACGACTCAAAGTGAGAGAGATAGCAGACATGGTAAACATTTCAACAGAACGCGTACACCACATTTTAACGAAAGAATTGGGTCTTTCCAAGCTTTTGGCAAGATGGGTGCCGCGATTGCTTACGACTGATCAAAAGTTCACTCGTTTGCGCATTTCCAATGAGTGTTTGGACCTTTATAAGCGGAATCCGGTTGATTTTTGTAGGCGATTCGTTACTTGTGATGAATCTTGGATACACTACAGTACATCCGAAAGTAAACAACAGTCGAAACAATGGTTAGAACGTGGTTCTGCACCTCCAAAGAAAGAGAAAATCACTTTATCGGCAAACAAGGTGATGGCATCAATTTTTTGGGATTCAAATGGTATTTTGCTCATTGATTACCTTCAGAAAGGTGCCACAATAAACGGACAATATTATACAGAACTTTTACAAAAATTAAATGTTGAGATTCGTGCTAAACGGCCAGGAATGGCAAAGAAAAAGATTCTGTTTCACCAAGACAACGCTCCCTCGCATACCAGCATAGTTGCGATGTCCAAAATCCACGAGTTGCATTTTTGTCTAACGACGAGCTTATCATCTTCGTAAATGAGTATTTTGCATTTTCAATTAGTACCGCATGCGCCTTATTCGTCGGATCTGGCCCCTTCCGACTTCAACCTTTTTCCAAAATTGAAAACGGCACTAGGTGGAAAGAAATTTTCGTCTAACGACGAGCTTATCATCTTCGTAAATGAGTATTTTGCAAGCCTTCCGGAATCGCATTTTAGAGATGGCATAAGCGCATTGGAGCACCGTTGGAATAAATGTTTTGCTCTTTTAGGAGAATATATTGAAAAATAAAAATTATTTTGTATTTGAACAATTCGTTTTCCTTTTCCATTCTCACTACTTGTCAAACTACCCTCGTATGAAGTCCCTGATGAATATCAGTCGTTCGACACCCACATTGAAAAGGAAATAATTATACGTTGTGCAATAGAATTCGAAATACTGTTAGTTGTTAATATAACTGACAGTACTGACACAAGCAAGATGCGGTTGTTCGTGGCTTTAGCTAACATATTTCGACGAATGTAAAACTGTTTTGTAGTATCTCTTCAATTGTTTCCAGAAAAAAATAAAATTCAAATCAAATTTGAATTTCCCTCGTAGTTACTTCACATTTATTGTAATTATTTTTACATTTTCTTAACGAAATTAATTAAAGTTATTTCTTGCAGCATTCCCGTTACTATACCTAGTGCTTGTGCAAGATTCCCTCACGAACTTGCCTACCAACCAGACAGCTTGCTGACTCTAAAATACAAGAACCTAGTCCACAGTAGCGATTTAGACGACGGTGGACATTTTGCCGCCTTCGAAGTGCCTGAACTGCTGGCTAATGATATATGGACGGCACTGAGTAAAATGGAAAAGTATTACAAATCTCAAAAAAATCCAAAGCAATAATATAGTAATGTTTTTTTTGTTATTTTTTTATGATATTTTCGAAGAATAAAAAATATTATTGAATTTTAAACGTGTTGTTTTCTGTTAATATTGTGGTCACATTTGTCAGCACATCAGGTCCGTAATAAGTACGTATCGAATATTTACAGTGACTTGTCCACTGTTCGGTTATATGATTGTTGCTACATACATACGTACTTACTACAACGGATCCAACCTTGTAACGCTGATAAAAATGGATTTCTTTATTTATTATTACGTGGGATATCTTTTAAGTTTTGCATAGCGGCACATAGAGTTCGCCATCGTCGGTACTAAAAATTAACCTCCATCTTTAGTGAACCTAAATCCAAAGTTTCAGTGTGATACGTGTAGTGTTATAGTTACAACGAAGTGTCAAAGTTAACAAGTTTTTTGAAAAATGGAATTAAACCGAGAACATTTTCGCAGAATAATTTTTTATAATTTTGGAAGACAATTATCTCAACAAGAATGCCCCGCCGAGTTGGTTTCTGTTTTCGGCAATGAAGTAGCACATCAGTCAATAATTTCTCGTTGGTATGGAGAATTGAAACGTGGACGGATTAGGAATTAGTCTTAGCGACGATCCAAGAGCAAATTCACCAAAAACGGCAGCCACTCAGGAAAACGTCGTTGCTGTGTGCAAGATTATCGACGAAGATCGACATGTGACATGTCGCCAGATTGAAGCATTATTGGGGATTTCAAAGGTCTCAATTTAAAAAATTTTGTATAAAGAATTGTGTGTAAAAAAATTAGTTTCCCGTTGGATACTGCATCTGTTGACCGAAGAACAGAAAGCAGCTAGAGTGAATTGATGTCAAAAAACGTCGGAAACTCTAAAAACGTGTACGACATTGCTAGTGGTGACGAGTCTGGGATTTACACATACGAGTTGGAAAATAAAGGTCAGTCGTCTGTTTGGGTGTTCCAACGGATGACAAAAGTCATCCGTTCTCGAAGTGTCTCCAAAAACATAGTCGTGACATTTATATCTAAAGCAAGCCATCTACAAGAAACAAAGAACTATTACTGCCGATTGGTATACAACAACTTGTTTACCACAAGTCATCGCCGAGCTTCGAAAAACTAACTCAGAACGACGAATCATCCTCCACAATGCAAGTTCGCACACAGCACACAAGACAATTGAATTTTTAACGCAATAAAATGTCGAATTCTTGGACCATCCTCCGTACAGTCCGGACCTAAGTCCCAACGATTTCTTTACCTTCCCAAAAATCAAGAAAGGAATGCGTTGTCAAAGATTCCAGTCGTCAGAAGGAGCAGTCGATGCCTTAAAAAACGCAATTTTTACTGTACCAACAAACGAATGGGACGACTACTTCCAGAGTTGGTTCGAACGCATGTACTAATGCATTAATCATCGTGGAGAAAACTTCAATAAACGGTGAAGTCTTTAAAAGCTATGTACTGTTTTATTCCAGTTTTATATGCAAAACTTCAAAGACAATCCACATATAGCAGCTTTTGGAGATGATAATTATTAACTTTATTGTAAAATAGAAACAAAAAATTTCCATTTACAAAAGAAATTACTAATTTTAGCATAAATGAAAGTGCAACTGCATTTAAACAAGTAACAGAAGTTATTGTACATTATATAAAGCAAAGTACTAAAGGAAACGAAAACAAAAACAGTGACTCCAAAGCTATGTTAAAACAAGAGGATGTGCGACGTCATCCAATACAGTAAAGTAAAACAAAACAAAGACAATGTGAGAATTGTAACGCTACCCTTCCAGAACCTACATATTGCCGCGCTTGAGGATTCCACACAGCTTGAGTCTGCTTCAGGCGTGGGTAACAAAGAGACGATAATTAGGGGATGCCACAGATTTTTAAAGAACCCTCAAACGCTGTCTAATACTATAGGTGGATCGGTAATTGGCAAAATGAGTATTATTAAGAGTTGTAGGTGGCAAAAGAGAGTACAGACACGTTTAACAGCACCAAATAAAACGGACACATAGTCCTCGACCAGATTGTTGTAAAAAAGTAGCATATGTGGAAGTAAAATTTGATAATAAAAGAAAAAGAAAAAAATCTAATGGTAGTTCGTTCAGCGTGCAGTTAACGTCAGTTAAAGTAACTTTATTTCAAGACATTCAGCATTTGTTTGTTCAAAACCAATAGGTTCTTTAGTAATAAAAATAACATTATAACATGTATTATTTATATTAATTTTCCTGATTGTTTAAAAAGAAATAAGGCGTCGTGAGGAGAACTGTTATTTTGTCCACAGGTTCTCCTTGATTTAAAAGACAGATTAAAAAATGCCAGACCATTAACACCACCTCTAGAAGGAGTCCATCAGCATTATGGAATGAACGCCAATTTGCTATCAGAAATCGTAGAATTTTGGAAGACCCAATACGACTGGCGCGAAAGAGAAAGATTAATGAATCGTTATCCTCAATTTACGACCAACATACAAGGTCTAGACATACACTTTATTCGCGTAAAACCAACTCAAACTGAGAGATTGAAGGTACTTCCTCTGTTATTGCTGCATGGTTGGCCCGGGTCCGTCAAGGAATATTACGAAATAATTCCGATGCTGACGACACCTAGAAAAGGGGAAAAATTTGTATTCGAAGTGATAGTGGCGTCCTTGCCTGGATATGGTTTTTCACAAGGGTCCGCCAAACCGGGTTTGGGTGCAGTACAAGTGGGAGTTATTTTCAAAAATTTAATGCCCCGTTTGGGCTTCGATAAATATTACATTTACGGTGGAGATTGGGGTGCCATAATTGTTTCACACATGGCCACCTTATACCCAAATATAATTCTCGGTTTACATGCCAACATGTGTACCGCTCATATGTTCTCATTGAAGTATTTGCTGGGAAGTTTGTATCCATCGTGGGTGGTAGATAAAAAATACGAACATAGGCTGTATCCGATTTCTTCACGGCTCGAATTTCTCTTACTGGAAATGGGATATATGCATTTACAGGCGACAAAACCCGATACCGTTGGCGTTGGTTTAAATGACTCTCCTGTTGGTTTAGCCGCTTACATATTGGAAAAATGCACTACCTGGACGAATGGCGCTTGGAAAGATAGGGATGATGGTGGACTTAAGCAGAAATATTCTTATGCCGACTTGTTGGATAACGTTATGATATATTGGGTGACTAATTCCATCACTACATCTATGCGATTATATTCAGAAGCATTTAAAAAAGGATCCTTGGATACGACACTCCCAAGGTAATGATATATGATGTGTGTATCTAAAGGGTTTTCCAATAAGGACTTGACAATTTTTTTTCAAAATAAAATGCAGACCATTTGAGATATTTCAAAAACTTTAATATCGGGTTGAAGTACAATCAAAACATTTATGAATGGAACTCGATTTCGTTCATATGGCCACCGCGGGCACGTTTGCAGCGGTCGATTCGTTAGACCCAATTTTCGATGACTCGGCCAGACAATTCGGCCGAATCGGCTGCTATTTCGCGTTCAATGTTGGCTCTGAGCTCTTCCAGCGTTGTCGGCTTGTTGGCATAGACCAATGACTTGACGTAGCCCCAAAGAAAAAAGTCTAGAGGCGTTAAATCGCACGAACGAGGCGGCCAATCGACTGGTCCATTTCTTGGGATAACACGCTCATCAAACTTACTCTTCAATAAATCGATTGTAACGTGTGCTGTGTTGCTCGTGGCACCCTCCTGCTGAAACCACATGTTGTCCAAGTCCATATCTTCCAATTCGGGCCAAAAATAATAGGTAATCATGGCGCGATAACGATTACCATTCACAGTAACGTGACGATCATTATCGTCGACGAAAAAATATGGCCCTATGACGCCGCCGGCATGCAAACCGCACCAAACAGTTATTTTTTGTGGATGAAGTGGTGTTTCATGAAGCACATGTGGATTTTCACCCGACCAATAACGCATATTTTGCTTATTGACGAACCCATTGAGCCAAAAATGAGCTTCGTCACTGAAAATGATTTTGCGATGAAATTGATCATCGCGGCGCATCTTTTCCAGAGCCCAATCGGAGAACGTACGTCGCTTCAAATGGTCAATCGGCTTCAATTTTTGAGTCAGCTTGATCTTGTATGGGTGTAAACCAAGATCCTTACGCAAAATTCGCCATAAAGTGGTCTAGGCGATGCACAACTCTTGAGAACGCCGTGGAATTGACTGATTTGGATCATTTGCTACGGATGTCTCAACGGCAGCGATATTTTCGAAACTTCGACCAACCCGTTGTCTCCCTGGCACGGCAACATCACACAACGAATATGTAGACTCAAATTTTTGCACTAAACTTGTTACTGCCTGTCTACTAGGGCGAGAATTACGACCGAAAATCGGAGTTAACGCTCTTAAAGTAGCGGTCACCGACTCCGAATTTCTGTAGTAAATTTTTATAATTTGCAGACGTTGTTCGTTCGTGTACTTTACCATGATGAAAATGTTAAGTTTACTGAATAAATTGACAGTGACAGTTCGATGATTAGTGAAAGGGTGCGTTCACAAAATGAATTAAAAGTTGTCAAGTCCCTATTGGAAAACTCTATATATATATATATTAATGCACGTAAGGTAGTCGCAACTGAAAGTGAGTTTTGATAAAACATTAGAATAATTTCTACACGTTGTTGAAACATCTATCGATACATGACGAAGTTTTAAAAAATTAAATCCAGCAGGGTGGCCATCTGAAAGAGATTTCAATGTTTAAATACGTCGTCCCTGGAAAACGCTTACGTGCGCATCTAACATTTCTAAGAGGTTTAATACGTCATCGTGTACAGCCATTTTCACATTATACCAGTGGTTGGTCAGCTCTTTGGATGGTGGGTTATATTTAAAAAATAACTATGTTTGCCAGACTACTGACCAAAGTTTTATGGACAGCATTTTGTGCCTGGAGGGACTGCTCGCGGATCATAAATTATTGTTAGACAATTTTGCGGCCGCAGACCGCTGATTGACTGCTATGGGCTATTAATAATTCCTAGACGAGAAACTTTTGCGACCTACGAGCCATTGATTGATCGCTGCTGCATTAAATGAAATATTTGAGATCATTGAAGATACTTTTGTTAGCGATTTTTCTTTTAAAAGCTCGAGATCAATACCTTAGCTATTTAAAAATTAATGTAAACGAATTAGCTGTTTCTTAGAAGTAATGATTTAAGGCTACCTTAAATGAAATAAAGGCTCGTAGCATTATCAGACTAAATTTGTATATGAATCACCAAAATATTAGTAAATGCATTAGTGCATTAATATACCGTGAATACATTTTATAATGCAACATGCACATACATACATAACGTAATAATGAAATGACAGCAATGTATTTTAGCGTGTATTTTATTTTGCAACATAGGATGTGAAATACAGTAGTTGAACAAAATTTAAAAACTAATTTAACAAATTTTCAAAAATGTCACCATTGACGGCCAGACAGTATCCTAAGCGATTGTAGAATTCATTTATTGTATTTTGTATCTGCTCTGGAGTTATTTCTCTTGCAGCAACTCGTATTCTATTTTTTAATTGGTCAATATTGTTTAGAGGTTCTCCATGAAAAACTTTATTTCTGATACATGACCAAAGAAAGAAATCGTTTGGAGACAGGTCTGGTGACCTTGCGGACCATTCTACCTCTCCTCCACGGCCTATCCAACGGTTTGCAAATCTTTGGTTGAAAAATGTTCTAACCATATGAGAATTATGTGCCGGCGCGCCATCATGCTGGTACCAAATCTCACCATCAATATTTAAAGCGTGGAGGGTTGGCATAACTCTGTACTCAAGCAATTCTAAATATTTTTCTCCTGTAAGAGTACCCTCAATAAAAAACGGTCCTACAATATAGTGTCCAATCAACCCAGTCCAAACATTGACTTTCTGTGGCCGCTGAGTCCTTGTGATATGATATCTATGCAAATTTTGTCTACTCCTGTAGCGGCAGTTCTGTGAATTTACTTCACCATTTACATAAAATGTTGCTTCATCTGTAAAGCAAATTCTGCGTAGTAAAGTATCATCATTATGAAGCTTATCCAACATGATTTCACAAAAGTTACTTTTTCTTTCTGCATCATTCACAATTAGTTCCTGATGGTTTTGAAAATGATACGACTTAAAATGTTCTCGTTTTAGTAGTTTATGCACGGAAGATTTGCTTACATTTGTAGTTTGTGCTAAAGCTCTTGTGGAGAGCATATTATTATTTCCGATTGCTTGTAGAATTTCATCTCTTTTGGCGTCAGTAATAACATATCTTGGCCTATTCTTTTTTTATGATTAGGAACGATGCATCCATTATTTTTATACTTCTGTACTAACTTACTTATTGTAGTTGGACTCGGTCTTGGACGGTCAGGATATGTAATTTGAAACAAATCTGCTACTCTCCTCAAACTCATATTCGAGTTATACCAGTTCACTAATAACAGTTTTTCTTCTACACTATACATACCTCAAAAATAGAGTAACTTATTTTGACATCCTATGTTGCAAAATAAAATACACGCTAAAATACATTGCTGTCATTTCATTATGACGTTACTCTAGCAACTAGTGTATGTATGTGCATGTTGCATTATAAAATATATTCACGGTATATATAGACCAGGTTGTTAAGAAAAACACGATTTTATTATATCAAATACATTTTATTATTCAATGTAATATCCCCGAACTTCAATACACTTGTTCCAGTGATCTTCTAATTTATGGATTCCATCCCATATATATATATATATATATATATATATATATATATATATATATATATATATGGCTAGGGGAAGGTATATTTTCTCGAGTTCTTGGCCGCGTTGAGTTGCGTCCTAAGAAGAACTGTTTTCGCGACGTTTCAACGAGATCGTACTCGTCATCTTCTGGATCATCAGACGATCTCCAGCTTTAATCAGTGACATATCAACTCCAGTAGATGATGAGTGCAATTTTGTTGAAATGTCATGGGAAAACATACCTTCGACAGCACATATGCTTCCTTTGAAGATGTTTTCGCATATATATATATATATATATATATATTGATCCTGATGCTATCACGGTCAACGTATGAGTCGTTGGCTTTTCAGGTATTTTACCGTGTGTCTTTTCGGTTCTTAGAACGACTGTTCTGGTGTCGTTTCAACGAGGTCCCACCCATCTTCTTCTCGTGGCTTTCGTTGGGTTTGAAGCAGGTGATGGAAGCTGACTCTCAGCGCTCTTGCTTTCATAAGTTCCCTCGTCGCTCTTGTCTGAACTAATCGGCGTTGGGGGGCGTATCATATGTGTTGTCCGTCATAGAAAGCGAACACCTGCCCATAAGATTCATACTAGAAGCTATAGAAGTTATCGAATCCTTTAAACGTGATGACGGGCAACGCCCGTCGCCTGCCTGGAAACTATTACTTATTATGTGTACAAATGTACAAACACTACGGCGCGGTGACAACATACGAACTGCCGACGTAAATGATTGACTCTTCAACGTCGATTGATCCAGAAACATTGGCGACGGAACGTATTAACAGCCGTGCCGAAAGTCAGCTTCATTCAACTGTTTCAAACTAAACGAGAGCCAAAAGAAGATGAGTAGGAACTCGTCGAAACGTCGCCAGAACAGTCCTTCTAAGGACCGGCGGCACATGGTTAAGATGTTCTTCCAATGTGGAATTTTATATATAATTTGTACTAAAATTAATAAAAAATGTTTCTTACAGTATTCCTATCACAGTACCTAGCGCCTGTGCAAAATTTCCTCATGAACTGGGATATCAACCAGATACCTTCCTTACTACAAGATACAAAAATCTACCACAGCCGCAAAGATGCGAAACTATAATATATTAATACTTTTATTATTTTCTTATGCCGTTTATAATAAGTATAATAAAGAATTTTAGGAAAAAATAAATATTTCTTTAATTAACATTTATTTCATCGTTTATTCGCAAATTTTTAATGCAAATCAAAAAGGTATCAGGTCCTTCATCACCATATAAAGAATTCAGCTCGTCGATGCATGCTTGTTGAGATAATCTACGCCGAAAGTTATGAAAAATAATTGCACGAAAATGTTCGCGAGTTAACAACGGAGGCAACACTAACAGTGTTGCCAGTTCCCGAAATACAGCGTGTCTCAAAAAGTATTGGGTTGGCAACTAAGTACTTTCGGTTTTTACTGATAGAGAGCGTTGCTTTATTTTTTGTATAACGTATGTTAGTGCTGTACTTTACCGTTTGTCGCGTGATACTAGTCACATTGACGTAACTTCAGAAGCAAGTAGTGCGTGATTTTTATTAAAGCTATTAGTTGTGGGTTAATTTTAAATGGAGTGCAGAAACGAACATTTTCGACATATTTTACTATTTTATTTCCGTAATGGAAAGAAAGCTGCTGCGGCTCACAAAAAATATGTGAAGTTTATGGTGCTAATTGCTTAAGAGAGCGCACGTGTCGGAATTGGTATAAAAAATTCCATTCTGGAGATTTTTCCCTGAAAGATGAGCAACGTTCTGATCGGCCTACTGAAGTTGATGATGACCAAATCAAAGTCATAATTGAAGAGGATCGTCATATAACTATTCGAGAGGTTGCGGAGAGGCTACATGTATCGCACACAACCAGTGGCGGCT